>WEIU01004435.1:170174-392988 GCA_013389925.1 Aegithalos caudatus
CAAATTTTACTTGAGACCATTCTGTTATGTTCTCTTCTTTACAGGCTTTTCTTTCTTTATTGGTAATTTTGCAGGTTTTTTTAATACTTGTCCTGTTTATGTTCACAGCTACTTCAGAATTTTGAAATCAAGATTTCTCCCAAAACTGAACCAGTTCATGCCAAAACTCATGGACTTTTGACTCCTGGAAGCTCCATCAATGTCAGATTTTGTGACAGGAAGTAAAACTCAAATGTTTTGGAAATACTTATACAATTTTCATGGAAGCAGGTTTGCATTTTGTGGAAATTTAAAACATGCTTGTTCTCTGGTTTGTAGATTTTTGAAAATATTATGAAGTATTATGTTCTGCCGTAGTTCTCGCAGTACATAAGAGCAATTACCTCTCCTGTAACAGTTAATGACACATGTGAAAATATATACCCAAAAATTCTTTCTTGCACTGGGAATCTCCTTTTATCTGGGAGAACTCCAGATAGTAATAACAACACATGCATTGAAAAGAGCCAACCAAAAGGAAATTCAGACATGTCAATATCACTCAGTGGTTTTGTTACGCTGCTACTCGGTGAGTGTGTTTGAGAGCAAGGGGATTATTATATAATATGTGGAAATTAGCTGCATGTATAAGTTTGTATTTTTCTGTTTCTTGTCCTCCAATGTTTTCTAAAAGTTTCCATGTAACAATGAGATAATTTTTTAATATGTAAAAACATTCACCTTGCATGTATTAAAAAAAATCCAGTAATATGAAAAGTAAGGATAGAAAAAATACAACTTATGTCACGTTGTTTAGACTTGAAATACAGAAAATATACAAATTTGTCTAAACTTAATCCCCATAAAATGTTTCTATATAGTTTTAAAAAAATGAAAGTGTGAGAATTTGAGGCCAGGCATTGTTCTCATCACCAAAGCACGAGCCACTTTCATTGTTCTAGCTAATATGCCACACCCAAATATAAATATTAAAAAAGAAGTAGTCGTTACATTTTTATCATTTAATTGAAATACTACTTTTAACTTTATTCACGGTTCTTCAACAGTAAGAACTGGAAACTTCCCATTTTAACTTGCTGAACCCATCGGCAAATACAGAGTTCTGTAGGATGGAAATGTGACTACTGAAGTATTCCAAGAGGGTTTTTTACTCTCTGGTGCCTATCAGAAAGAGTGGACACCTGGAAGTTTGGGTTTGGTCTTTTGGGGGTCATTTTGTTTGTTTGTTTGCTGTTTTATTATATTACTTTTCCTTTGACAGCCAACAGAAAACTCTCTTGCACGATACTTTGGATAACTTTAGTATCACTGCACTAAGCTTACATTCTCATTTTTGAGAGAAACCTTGTACCCTGTGTCCACCTTATGCCTTGAACAATGTTCAAACTTGCATATCCTGATATGATACATATGTAATTATATATAGTTAATTGTTTACATGTCAGACTCTGTTTTTTGGGAGGTAGTTTACATATTGACAATCATAAATATTTCAACTAAATAATCTTAGCAAAAGTTTTGCAACTTGGTTTATAAAATAACAAAATTATTCTTTGATTGTCTAGCCTTTGGAAGTCAAAGACAGGTTAGAAATTAAACAACACTAGTTTTAATGGTGTACATGAAATTTCACATTGATAGCTATTACAGTCACATTGTTATAGCATTTTGATTCTTTTTTGTGGTGTCTTTTCAAGGTTTAGACAAAAGAAAAACAAAATCTCCTTTGTATGGATCTCATATACAAAATAAAAACACTAAACAAAATTCATCTGATCTATGAGAGGATTAAATGCTTACATAAGGACTTTAAAATGTTATTCTTGTATTGATCATATATGTTTACTGTAAGAAAACTAGGTGTTCTATTATTTTCCTTGAACAAGACTGCCTTCTGATTTTTCCAGGGCTTCCAATTCCATCTTTCTTATTTTTCTTCCCTTCCCATTATTTTCAATTGTCTCCATCTTAAATCAAATTAAGAGATTTGTATTTGCCAGAGCCAGCTGACATCCCAAAGGAGATGTTTTGCAAAATCCATTTAAAAGTCTATGGACTGAGTATTTGACTCCATAACTTTGCCTGGTTTTGTTGATTTGGAGACAAAGAACTCCTGCCTTGAATACAAATTTGGATGCCATATGGTGCCTTCCTTTTGCTTTGTCACAGCATCATTAGAAACATCAGCCGCTGCTATGTTGCAATACATTTGCTGCTTGGTATGAGTCCCTAAGTAATACATCATTGTAGAAGATGGAAGAGACATTCTAAAATGCTTTTTATAGCATTTGAATCTTTTCATGAAAACAGCCAGTATTTTGTTCTAATAAAGCACCTATCCATGTAAGTTGTCTTTTATAGATAATAAAATATTTATACAGAATTTACAAGTCTTGGTTCTTATTTTAATTACTATTAATATTTGCATTTTTCTTTAGCTGCTCAAAGTCTTTAACCTGTTGTGTTGAACTGAAAGATTCACTACTCCATGGGAAATTAATAGTTCAGCTAGGAAAGATGGGGATTCTTACAAGAATTTAAGGTGTGTAATGACTTGGCAAAAGTGGACATAACATTATATTAAGAGTACTGTCATTGTGGATGAAAGGTACTGACAAAGTTATCTAAGAAATACCCAAGGACTGACTCTAATATTAATGTTTTGATTAATTGCTTAATACATGGAAGAGTATTAAATATATAAAGAAAAAATGCATCAAGTGTGAAAATCAAACCAAAACAACAACAAAAACAGAACCCAGAACGTAATAGAACTGGGTTGAAATTTAATAGCAAAATATATGTATGTAGGAAATAAAAAGAAATTATTTGAGGAGCTCACCACTTGAAAATGTAATATGTAGAAGAAGGCCTACATAATCACAGGTGACTAGAAAGTGCAAGTATGTGGGAATAATGAGAAATACAGCCTACAACATATGAGATGCAATCTGACCTATTCTTCCCCAATTTCTATCAGAGATACTTCTTAAGTGCTATGTACAGTGTGCTTAAGTGTTCAAGAAAGGTGGAGTTTGATTTGGACAGATGAGGATACACTAAAGTTATCAGGTTATCAGGTTTCTGTGAGTGGAGAAAGGGTTACACTACAATGGGATTTGCTCTGCTTCCCTGTGGTTTGCTGGCAAATCAAGCCCTGGCACATCTGGAAGCTATGTAACCATGGGCTTGGGAGAACTTGGTTTGTTGGACACAAAACTGCTGAGTTGGTTTTGCTCCTTCCAATTGGATTAGATAACAGGTACTGGAAGCATGGATGTCTGCAAGAGACTAAATTTGTCCTCAAAAAGTTCATGTAATTAGTCTAGAAAAGTTAATATTATAAGAGGACATAAATCATCTCTTCAAATACTTTCAGGTTAAGCTCTTTACTCCTTAGGGTAAGCATAATGCCTGTTCAAAACAAGTATCACCAGTAACAATGAATAAATAAACTGGTGTGGAAAGTTGCAAAATATCAGGAGAATTAGAGTTTAGAACAAAGCCACTGTGAGACATGGGGAAGACTGGAAAAAAAATACCCCCAACCATGAAATGATAAAGCATGGCAAAAAGAATTCCATAACGTGTTTAACTAGAATTACTCTATTCAGTCAGTTTGTTCTCTGCTTTTCCATCCTCTCTTGTAGGCAAGGAAGGAATCTATGATGTCAGTGGTGAAATAGTCACAACTCCAGCAACATTGTATGCCAGCGGTGAATGAAACTTAGGAGCATCTGAAATACCCCAGCAGTGAAGTGTCTGTGAAGATGGAGAGTAGGATGCCTGGCAGCTGTGAACAGGAGAGAAGTAGGCACTGGGGATGTGTTTGGAACTAGGAACAGAAGAGCTGTGCTGGTACGCAGAACTGGGAAGCAAGGAGTGGGAAAACCACACTGAGTAGGGGCTTTGTGGCTGTACCACATGGGGTATATCACATGGGGTATATCACATGGGGTATATCACATGGGGTATATCACATGGGGTGCAAGTTCAGGAGGTGGAGAGGTGAGCTGTGCTCTGCATGGAGGATGGGGCAGGCTGAGGGAAAAGGGATGAGGCAGGCGTAGTTTGGGTGCCTGATGTGTACTATTTGTACTGTATTAAAAAAAGGCCACTACTGGTTTTGATCACTGAGATTTTCCTTCCTATGCTACATTGTCACGTAATGTTTATAACTTTAAAACATGCTATCATATAATTTTATATAATTACTAGAGGTTTATGTCTTTGGTAATGCCAAATTTTGCCAGTGCATGCTCAGAGAAAGACTGGGAAAGGCTCTCAGTGCTCAGAACAATGTTTGCACTGGCACTGTGGCAGATGCATGAGAGGGTTTTTCACCTCCTGAAGTGTCACAGAAGTGTCGATAGAGGATTTACAGGGGCAAGTGAAAAGCAGATGGCAGGATAATGTAAAATGCTACCAAATGATAGTCCCAGAGCTGTACAGCTACTGAGCACAGATGTAAATATGCGTGCCAGTACCATCACTGGGGAGGACAATGGCTCTAACACGCTGGATCCTTCTGATTTTTGCAGTGAACACCTCTCTCATGGACTGTATTTATTGAACCAAGATAAACTACTGTTCCCTGGCATGTGTGTTGAAAAATATTTGGGAAGCAGTCCAAAGTTGCTAGGTATTTCTTACTCCTGTGCAAGTTTTCATCCAAACCTTACACATGCAGTAGTAAATAATAAAGTTGGATGAAAATGTGTGAGTAGTAATTATTTTGGTACCTGATCTTTGAAAAATATTATATATATATATATGTACAATAAGAAGAAAAATATCTGCTGTGATTAATGCACATGTTCACTTCTCTTTTTCCCTTTCAAAGGGTACTTACAACAGAAAGTAAGTGTATATATATGTATGCTAAGAGCTAGCAAATATTTGTTCATGTTCTTGCTGGAAGAAAAAAATACCAAAACATGTAAATGTCATGTGGGTATTTAAAAAATAATTTCAGGTGAATTTCCCCTGTGTTTCCAATAGGGTTTTCTTCAGGAAACCACTGAAAATACTACACTGTGGTTTTGGTGCCACTAGGTGGTGCTGCCTTTTTAGTATTCCTTAGTGAAACTCTGTGATTGTGTATCTATGGAATATATAGATATATAGAGATATATATATGCCTAAGAGTGATGCACTTGTTATGGCTTCTTAAAGATAGGGGAGTTTGGTTACACTTGTTTGACAAGGACTCTTAGCCCCTGTACATGTAAACATTCTCAATTTCTTCTCATATTTTGCATATCCTTGCTGAAAATGGGAATTTGCATGTGGAAAAAGTACAGTATGTCCAAAGCTTCATATGGGAAAAGTTTTGTTAGGGAAAATCCAGCATTTGTAGTCCTGTACGGCTCCTGCTGAGATTTGCCTTTAACAGTTTGTTAATCATTGAGCTTTGACACTCTACCTGTTATAATGCAAAATTCAAAATAAAGCCAGTTTTTACTCTGGAGAGATCACAGTCTCGGTGAGATAAGAGTAAAGGAGACAGGAAATAATTAAGAGAGATATTTATGTGTTTCAGACACTATTGCAGTAAGCATTGCAGTAAACAGGAGATCATCTGACACCATTTAGAGGGTGTTGTACCAATCTTGTCAATGTCTGAAACAGTGTTTGCTGTCAAATGTTTATCTGGTTGGGACACAATTACCTTGAAGTGTAAACTCACTGAAGCGGCCCACTTCACTCAGACAAAAGGAAGGCTGGAGTAAGGGATTTTGGAAAGAAGTGTCCAAGGGATAAACAACTTCAGAGAATGTTTACTACCACAGTTAAGTATAGAATAAGAAACATTTAGACAAGCCTTTCTTACTTTCAGCAGCTTAACTTGTGATACTCTTTGTCTCCTTTAAGCAGACAGGGGTGAACTGTTGATTTTGCTTGAAGATTCCCAAATAATGCAGAGACAGTCTCATTCCAGATGCAAAAAAGAAGCATTAAGTTTAGTTGATTAGAGAATCAGAAAGGAATGCAGGGAATCAGTAACACATATCTGAAACAACTTGGCTAAATAGCTTCATCTAAGAAGATACCACTGAAAGGGCAATCAGTATTTCACTATCACATTTATAGATGTTTCTTCTATGGTCACTAATTCCTAAATAATAAATGCATAGTAGTCATGGTAACTCTATCAAACACTCGTTATTTTCAGACAAAGTTGTATGAAATAACATGCATTTCTTTTCACAAAGAATGAAGGCACCAAATTCATCCAAGAAATAATCATTCCCTGGTTGCTACTCGGCTTAGTTTTGTAATATAAATAGATATCAGCTCCAGAAAGTGTGGGCAGCCATTTGTCTCACTTCTATCCTATGTTGTATTTTAAGAATGGTTACAAAACATCCCAACTTTGCAGATTTTTGAAACATAAATCTCAGCTGGCAAAGCTTTCCAACTCATCCTGTGATGCAGAGATCAATCATCACCTCTGCAGGGAATGGCTATTCCTATCCATCCACTGGCTATGTCAGATTAAATTGAAGCAGGAAAGATCTAATTCAGCCATGCTGATCTATCAAAGCAGATGTCTATAATATTTGTATGCTTTCAAGGCTGTAAATTTTAGGCCCACACTGAACAATTTCATTGTGTGGAATTCCTCTTTCTGCATCTTCTGGGACTGGGTCATCTTGATTAACAAAGCTTCATTGGCAAATGCATAGAGATTAATGTTTGATCAGTCACGATTCTAGGTCACATTGGAATGCAAGAGTACTACTTGTAATTACTGCAATTGTGTTGATGTATAATTTGGTATTAAATACTTTCATCATTATTTTTGATGTTGACATTTTACCACACAATACTATAGGCAAGACCAAAAGAAATTTATGCTATTATTGGGTTAGCAAATAATTAGAAATAGCACATTGTCCTTTTTCTACTGGAACAGAAAATAGTGGGCTACTAATGAGTTTCTGCCATGAAAAGTGATGAAATATCAATTGTGCAATTCATGTAAAATTAAAATGAATTAAATTACAGAAAAATATATAGCGGATGGGGAATAACTTTACATTTCCCAGATGCTGGGTTAGGTCAGGGTCCTCAGGCTTTTCCACTGAATTGGCTACTTCTCAGAGGAGAAAATCTTCCTAGGCCCTTGCTTTGCTCTATGACTATTATGTAACTGCATAGTGATAAGAAAAAAGAGAGGAGAAAGGAGTTCATTACTATTAGATGTCTTGAGGCAACAAATGGAAGCATTCTCTTTATTGGTTATCATCATGTACTTGACATCTAAAGTTCGGAAGTTTAATGTTGAACAATTCAACTGGAAAGAGGGATGTTTAGTGTTAGCACCAGGGAGCAATGAGAATCTATTCTTTATTTCTCTAAGATCTATAAAAAAGGACTAAAACAAGGAAGGCTTGTCATGCTTTAACGTTTTATGAAGTATTTTTAAGGGTATGGCAACTCATAAAAGGTTAGGAACTGCCAGCTAGGAGATACTTTCTTTGGTTGGTTTTTGTGATTGTGATTGGTGTTTTCAGTGACTACTGGCTGTAACCAAGGGGCCCAGAGAAATACATCCAAGACAGCAGTGAGTCAATACAGTTTTTGTAATCAGCTTGGCATTCCTTGGCATTCCAAAACCTCCAATTGCAAGATAATGTAGTATCTAAAGAACTGCCTCTAATATTACATGTAAACCAACAAGAGTCTGTAAAATATTTTTTATAAAAAGAGTATAACTGATCTGGTTAGCTTTATCAAAACATGTCTAGGTCACTGATCCTATGCAGTGTAAAGCACAAATTGTGTGTATTTCCATTTATATATTCTGATACTTATATAAGAAGATGAAGATTTGTTTGCTGTGATAATGGATAGGATAGGATAGGATAAGATAATTAATTATCTTCAGGAAACACTTCACTAATGGCAAGGTCAAACCTTCTTGTTCTCTCCCATAAAGAGAAGTTTTCTAAATAGAATGGAAATGTGTAATTTCAGCAGGAAAGAACTGTGTGGTTTCTAGGATTACCACACCTTTATGAGGCTATGTGTTGGTGTAGGTAGGATTTGCAAGTGGATTGTGCCTATTTGTTGCTCTGTCTAGCAAATGTAGGGTTGCTTGCCTTTCTAAATGTTCACTGTGTAAGTCTTGGTAAATTTGGCATGCTAGGAAGGGATATTTTTGCTTGTTTGGTTGGTTGTTTTAAATCTAAGATCTCAGAAGAACTGACAGCACACATACAGCCAGAGGATAATGCTGTGCAAGATTATTTTTATCCAGGCATTTTGCTTTGTTTTGCTGTGATGTCGCTCACTGCTGCTATGTAGACCAAAAATACTGTTCTCTTTTAATAGCTGCCTTTTGGGTTTCTATTTGCTACCAGTTTCTGGAAGCTTGTTTTACAAGTAGCACATTTCTGCAATATATATAATAAATTTCCTTTTACCTCCATGTCCAAGAGAGAAGTGTCACATTTTGTTTTTCCTTAGTTTGTGACTCAAGGCTGTGAATTCCTTAAAATAAATGAAAATGTTGAAATGGTGGCTTAATTCTCCCTGCCCTTCTTTGGTCTTCAGTTTTTGTGATTCAGATTTTTACATTTTTTCCTGTCTGGACACCTGTTGATGTGATTCCAAAAAGTGGGGTTTTGAGGGAACATCCTGTATTGTATGAAAAATTCCTAGTAAATATGCTCAGATTCTGCAACATTTCCAGACTTGTGCTTTGGCTTTCAGAGTACAGTAGTAGAAATAAAATGTATTTCCATCACTTTGTGCAGTGACATGTTAAGAAAAATTTTCTCAATTTATTACATTTGCTATTTATCTGGTAGTGTTGCCTTGTTTCAAAATATGGTTTGGAAACCAAGCAGAAATTTAGTCTGAAATTTATGTATAGTCTTCTACCATGCTGATGACCCTGATGTCTGTATACACATAGCTTTGACCCATTAAACTGTAGAGGATGCTTGCTTCAGGACTGTGAATGCTCTCTGCTAAATTTGGCTTGGGAGGGAGACTTGAAGATGTCACAGCACTGAATGATTCATTAAAATGTCATACAGTTTGGGAAGAGAAATATATAAATTCTAAGTAATTCTAACTATTCGAGTCCTTCATTGTCTTTTGCTGAATCTTTATTAAAGCCTTTCTACAGTCAATAGTTGTTACAAGTAAGAATAATTTTTTTGGCAGTTTTCTGTGTTGTGTTTTCTTCAGTTCAGTCCTGATCCAGGTCTAGGAAAACATTATTATGAATATCAATAATTATTAAATTGAATAGATTGTATGAATACATTGTATCCCATATTTATTAGATATGTGCAGAAAACAAGAATTTGCCCAGACTGGAAAGTTATCATCCATATTTTCTGAAAAATCAAATCCCAAACCTCAGAAGTAAAGAGTTGTATAATTTTGAAAACTGCAAAGGTTTGAACTGATAGTAAACCTGCAGTAATTGAAGGAGAGATGGCTCTTGGAAGTAATGTGCAGTGAGTAAGTCACACTATTTCGTTGCCAAGGAAATAAAATGAGGCTCTTGCTAAAGAGAAGCAAGGAGGAAAGCATTGCAACTGGGACAACTGTTACCATTACATAATCCACCTGGCATGGTTATCACAAGTGGGGAACCTTGTGGATGTATGTTTGACAGAAGATATCAAATACCTCCTGCATTTCAGTGACAGATTGTGCTGTTGATATGGTATCCTGGTGATATGAGATCCCTTGTGTGATTTCACCAGTTGGGCCATGTGTTCTACTGTAGCTATAGATGGGGATAAACTGGCCTGTCCATGTGACTATATAATTATTTCTGATTTTTTAGATATTTCAGTAAATAGTTGAAGGCTTCCAGAATTCTCAGAATATTTTCCAAAGGAAGAACATGATTCACTTGCCTCTTCTTTGCTAATTGATGATAATGAAAAAGTAAAAAGAAAATTATTTCATATTTGCCAAATTCCTTCTTTTCCTGCATAATAGGGTACACAGAAATTTTGATAATCTTCTTGGAAATATACTTGTGCAAAGCTTACAGACCATCTCCATTATTTACTCACTTCCTTTAATAGCTAAGTGTTCCTAATTTGTCACAAGTTCAGGGCCAAAGATCACTTTGTGATGGCTAAATCCACACAGGAATAGAAAAAAATAGCTACATGCATGTGTATCAAGCACCCAAACAGGTATGTGGATGGAAAAGAGATATAATCTGAATTTTGAAGTTGTGAAAAATCTACCAGAGTTTGGAGGTCCCAGTAAGACACATCATGGACAGCACATAATTCCCTAGAATTCAAGCAAGCTTGCAATCACGGGACAGTCTTCAGTGAGACATGAGACAAAGTTTTAATGACATTTTATTTCCTGGCTTTCCCTGTTTCTGAACAGATGAGACTTGACTCTCAGCTTTGGAGCCTTCCCAGTGCTCTAGTATTAGTTTTTGGTGGGTTTTATTATGTGTTTAGAGCATGAGACGAGTTACTTGGGTATCATCTTCTGTTTCTCATAAAAGATAATGGAAAGATTCAACAGGAATTGAGTGTTTGAGATGTGTGGGAGAGAACACCTTCGGACACTATTTTTAAATCAAGGTTCTTTCATGCTGCTCTTGTTTTAAAGGACAGAACATGTAATCAGCAAATTCTTATCTATTATTTTTAAGGCAGAAACTTCCTGATTCTTCCCTGAATCTTTCTGTAGGAGAACAAAGGGAGAGTTTGCAAGAGAATATAGTCAGTAAGAAAGGAATTCTAAGGCAAACTAGATAATGGATAACCAAATTATCCCTGACAATGTTATCAGGTTAAAAGAAAAGACAGAAGTCACCTTTGCAAGCTCTTCTGGAATGCTGTGCCAGAAGAATGCATGATCTGCAATGGAAAGAAAAAAGCAGGCAAGGTTGGAGTTAGAACATAATTATATTTTGCTGCATAATATATTTAGTGGAATTTGTTGTTTTCAAGATATTGGATTTACTGTCTTAAGTTAGTCCTCCAACTGACATCACCAAAGCAAGAGAGTGGTGCTGGCAGGGAGTGAGGGCAACTGACCTTTAGTGTTAGAGCCAGAGTTAGTCAGAAAAAAACTACAGATCCAAACAACCAGGTGGTTTAATATCTCAACTTCAGTTTGGAATACAAAAAATTGTGACAGAAATAGAAAATCTTGCATTATATGAGTACTTGGGGTGAAGGGCTTTAGAGTTCTTCAAACAGCTTACTGCAAATATTATTTAGTACAAATATAACATTTCAAGAATTCAATCATTACATATTTTTATTTTCCATTAACATTTAATTAACTGAACTCTACTAAATATGTTCTAAAAACTGCAATTATATACTTTAAATCAGAACTCCTTGCTGAAAAGAAACAACAATCAATTTAACAGGCTTTTAATCTTCTTTGTAACTGAAACAGAGAATATATACTTCTAGTTCCATGAATGGTAGAAAAAAGTACTACCATTATTTTACAATTATTTTATTTAAATTAATTGGATTGATTATTCATGAAATATTTTGCCATCAGTAGCAGGGAAGATTTTGTTTATCACAGTTTGTAGTTTTAAACTGACTAGCTACAATTAATAGGTTCAAGTCAGAAAATATAAAAAGGTTAATGGATATATTGCTGAAGTCACTATTTGAAAAACAAATTTTTATGCAATTTAAATTACTAATCATGAAGAAAACCTCCTGCTCCCAGATGGACAAAACTGGCAAAACAGGAATACTAATAATAATGAAAAAAGGAGCTAGAACAACAATTTGTGCAATGACGGGAACAAATTGTACCTAAGCTACAAAATAATAGCTCTAAGTCAGTGAGCATTTAAGCATATGTTTAATTGTAAACAGGTGAACAGTTCATCTCCTTTTAATGAGACAACTGAGAAGTGAAATGCACTTATGGGGCTGAGGCCTAACATAGCTATTATTGACTGGAGTATTAATCAATTAAGAAAGCCATAAAAAGCAGTGGTGGGTATGTACATGTTAAATATCCTTGTTTGTGCTAGAGCATTTGACAGATTTGCTTCTTCCCTCTGAACTGTGGAAATGAGTCATCCTGTCACCAAGGAGATGGACTACAGGTGGGTTTCATAATCCATCTGGGCTTTCTTAACTTTAGCTATTTAAACTATTCAGCTAATCTCCCTCTGTAGCTAAAGGGGGAAGAGAGACATTTCTGGTTTACCTTTTATCAGCTTTGGAGATATAGATTTCTCTTTTTGACTATAAAAGGAGCCAAGGTGACTCAGCTTAAATTAAACATGTTTAGCTGGTTACAATCGGGTGAAATGAAGTGTTTAGGGGTCCAGTGTTAGAATAGATTAGACAACTATGCACATATTGAATTTAAGTGAATGTTATTGCAGGAGAGACTCATAAGCATTAAGTTTGATTTCTTTTAACTTGAATTGCACAAAATCTGTCATGAGTGTCTCCCAAAAGGTTTGACATCTCTGTCTCACGATGCCACAAAGCATAAACAAATATAAGCACTATAGTGCTAGCCTGTATGTTTATTACTATATAATTGCACTGAAGACCATTTGAAGTTATTTATATTTATAAGCTTATAAAACACAGTAAACTTGTGATAGAACAATGGTGGATAGATGGGAGATTGAGGACACTCTTGCTCACAGAGCAACAACCTCCTGCATATATTACAGGGCTGAAATTGCTTATATTGTCATTCAGTTGCATGGCCACTCATAATACACCAGGGGAGTACCTTTTGCAACACACCTGGAGCCCAACAAATGCTTTGCAGCTTTGGTGCTGATCCAGTCAAGCACAGAAATAACTGGGAAATGACTCATGCTGAGATGTGGATACTTGCTGTTAATCCCAGCTTTTAAAGTGTACACAGTTTGTCATCATCTTTCATTGTTGTGAACATGCGTGTCTGGCTGCTTTTGCTTCATGATTGTCTGATGTTTGCTGTGGACTCTCTTTTCTGCTCAAGTGCTGCAATCATTTGCTTTTCATTTGAAGGGATGTAATCAGACAAAAATCCCTTCAAAACCAGTTCCACTGGAGAAGAGACAAGCAGGAGAAGCAAATATATGAGGTAGGTTGGAGAGGAATGTGTTCTGACCCTGAAACATCTGCTCTTTTAAACGTGATGTTACAAATGTTTAACCACATGTGCATCTTTCAACCTTACAAGCTCAGCTAAGGTAGGGGAGGGGGGGGCAGTGAGAGGAAAAATTATAGATTATACCCAAGATGAAAGGTAATATGAAAACAACCAGTAAGGCTGAAATTACGGAAAAAATCAGATGCATTAGGGACAAATATTACAGAAAATGAGTACTAAGCTAATAGTAAATACTAATCATTAACAGATAGACGAATACTAAATGTAAAGCCAGGAAGGAATTGAAAAAATTTGCAGTTTGCAATACAGATTGGCATCATGGGTACTCAGTCACACACTGAGTATGTCTTGTATCACTGCACTTTTCTCATACACAACTGAAATGCATGCCCTAGTATTTTATTAAATGGGCATAGTATGTCCATAACATAACTGAAGTATAGCATGGATTTAAACTGGATTCTGAATGAAGGTTTTGTCATTAAAAAAAACGCTGTTGTCAAAACAGGCAAGAAATGCAGAGGCACTGTCTTATCAAGCCTTGCAAAGAGGTGTTGACAGGTTCTCTGCCCACAGTTTCTAAGGGCTCTGGCAAGACAATTGTTTTAATTTTAATTGTTTTTTTTTTAATCTTTATTTTCTGTTCAGAATGAACAGAAATAGTACTGAAGCAGAAATGGGAAACAATAAATGACATTTAAATTGGAAGACCTGGCCTAGCTCTCTTGAGTTATCACCTTCAACTTTATCTGCTGCTTTACATTGCAGAAGTGCATGTTACCCTATTACCTGTGTGTGTGAAACTGGACATAACAGTCTTCATCTGGAAAAGTAATGACTGTGTGAAATGGTCCGGGGACACAGGGAGGTTTTGGTCCCATCATTTAATTAAAATAGCTGTTTCCAACTCAAAGGTAAATACAAGTTTCTTATAAATCTCAATTTTCTGCAGAGCACTGAGTTGGTTGGTACTGTATGGGGTACTGAGTGCACATAATCCCAAAGAACTGGGATGAATGTGCAGAATCAGGATAGGAAGGAAGGAAGGAAGTTTCCCCAGCATTCACCCAGGCCCTGGTGTGTGGTACTGACAGAAACTTGGGGGCCGAGTATTCAGATGTGAATAACACTGCTGAGGTGGCTTCCTGTATTCCAGGAAGCAGAACTTTGTCCTGACGTGAAAAGGAATAAAATTTCACAGAAAGTATTTGCCCAATAGATCTAGCAAAGCAAAACCAAGGCCAGGTGGCCAAGAAGGCCAATGTCATTGTGGCTAATGGCATCAGAAATGGCATCAGTGGGGCCACTGGGACCAGGGCAGTGACCATCTGTCTGTACCTGGCACTGGTGAGGGCACACCCCAAATCCTGTGTTCAGTTTCGTGGCTGCTCAGTTCAGGAAGGACATTGAGGNAAAACCAAGGCCAGGTGGCCAAGAAGGCCAATGTCATTGTGGCTAATGGCATCAGAAATGGCATCAGTGGGGCCACTGGGACCAGGGCAGTGACCATCTGTCTGTACCTGGCACTGGTGAGGGCACACCCCAAATCCTGTGTTCAGTTTCGTGGCTGCTCAGTTCAGGAAGGACATTGAGGTGCTGGAGAGTGTCCACAGAAAGGCAACAAGGCTGGTGAAAGGTCTGGAGCACAAGTCCCATGAGGAACAGCTGAGGGAGCTGGGAGGATTCACCAGGAGAAAAGGAGTCTCAGGGGAGACCTCATCACTCTGTGTACTCACCTGAAAGGAGATTGTAGCAAGGTGGAGGTTGCTCTCTTTTCCCGGGTAACAATTGATGAAACTAGAAGAAATGGCTTCAGGATGTGCTGTGGGAGGTTTAGACTGGATATTCGGAAAATTTTCTTCACTGAAAGGGTGGTCAAGCATTGGAACATCCCACCCCGTGAAATGGTGAAATCACCATTCCTGGAAGTGTTCAAAGCGTTTGGGGAATGTGGCACTTGGGGATATGGTTTAGCGGTGAGTACAGAGATGCTGGGGTAATGGTTGGGCTCAATTACCTGAGAGGTCTTTCCCAACCCTAATAATTCTATGATTAAAGGATGGAATCTTCTGAAATTTCATGTCACCTTTTAAAATCAGGGGATTGACTCACTTCCAGGTACTCTTCCTTAAAGAGTTAAATGTCCCCTTTGTGCTTGTGAAGGTCCAGGAGTAATTTGAGAAGTACCTTTGTCCTATGAATTTGGACAATCAGAGATAACAATTGGCGGTACAGATTTCTTAAAAAAAGAGTCGTTTTGCTGCGGGATGAAAGAAGACAGCAAACACATTCCACCGCCTAAGACGAATCCCTTGCGATGCTTCCCAGACTTTCCCAGCCCGCCGGCTTCCTCTGGGACAGGCGGCGGCGGGGGACCCGGAGGAGGCAGGCAGGGTGGGGGAAATCCGTGCAGAACCTGCCCCCACGGCTGTCCCTTTAAGGCAGCGTATCCCTTTAAAAGGCGGCCGGCGGCGGCCGGCGGGCGGGAGCGGCGGTGACGGCCGGGGCCATCGCCTGCCCGCCGGGTTTTCCCCCCCTTCCTGCCGGTCCGTCGCTCGCAGCCCGTTAAAAAGAGGAGGCAAGATGGCCGAGCTGGGCAGCAAGGGGGTCACGGCCGGGAAAATCGCCAGCAACGTCCAGAAGAAGCTGACCCGGGCGCAGGAGAAGGTAGGGGAGAAGGGGGGCATCCCCGGGATGCGGGGCTAGGAGGGGGGGACGCGGGTACCGGGGATGACAGCCCTCCCCGGAGCAGGGATGCGTCTGGCAGTGGGTGCTTGCGGGGGGGCGGCAGCTGCCTTCCCTGCCCGCGGAATTAGGGCCCCTTTGCGCCCTGAGAGTGCCGAGTATCCCTGTGGGAGCGGTGAGGGTTCACCGTCCGCCTACGGAAACATGGCATCGCATTCGGCCGGGAGCGGCGGGGAGGACGGAGCGCCGCGCGCCTGTGTTGGATCCGCAGACGCTTATTGTTTCTACAGGATGAGACCTTCCCGTTGTGGCACTTAGGCTGTGCTTTATGCAGCATTTTCGAGAGCAGTTCTGTATTTTGCCATAGCGCTAAACGCGTAACCTCAAAGATGGTGAGGGAGAGGAGATGGACACTTGCCCCTTATCTTCCGACAGCATCGCGTGATAGTCGCTACTTGCTGTACTGACCTTGAGCTCCTCATTTTGGAATGGTGGTTAAGCCAGAGCCATACGGCCTTTAAAGATTGTGCCGATCTGCTGAGAGAGGGGGGGATTTTTGAATCCCGGGAGCCCTTTCGCTGCTCTCCGCCCACCGCTGTGCCAGCAGAAGGTGCCAGGAATATGCAATAGATACTTTTCCTGTTCATCTCTCTGGCATGCTGCATCTGATGCCAGATGCCTGCTCCGTACAGGGATTATCGGGCGTTTTACGCAGGGACATTGATCAGCTGCTTTTATTGCAGGCACGCAGGTCTTGGTTTTCAGTGGTTTGCTGTGAGATGACATTGACTGAATAAGGACTGGTGCATCTTTGAGGGAGGGCTGGCGAGCAGATCTGCCCACTGCTGCTCATATTCTCTGGGAGTTATCTTTAGCAGCTAGATTTGATCTAGGAGGGTTGGGATTAAATGCAGTGCAATCTCTGACACTGCTCAAAAACGCTGCTGGGTCGGGATGGCAGCCCAAACCACTTGGATTTAATGTGGCACATGCTGCATCCACTACTTTTAGCTCACTTACTGAGACTAGCAGCATCCCTTGAACTTGTCCGAAAAAACCCCAATGACTACCAGATCCAGAATGGAACTGCAGCAGCAGGGTCCTGGCTTCCCTCTGTACACAAGAGTGAGAGTGTCCATATCTGTGGTTTTCTCTACACTGCTGTTGTTCCAGAGAGGACAGGACAGGGAATCTGGTCCACCTTGAACTCATCACAGATGATAACTTCATTCAGTGTTAGCCACCAGATGGCAACCATATTTGTAGCTAATATTGGGGTGGGCGGTAGAGGCTGAGCTCCTGGGCCTGCTGATGAAGTTACTGTATTTAGTGGTGCAGCTTGGAACCAAGTGTGTCCTGCCAAGCCCTGCCCTGTCTCTTATCGAACATACACAGGTTCTTTTCCTAGGGAGGATTTTCCACAAATTTCTGTCAATTTCTGTTGATCTAGCTCACTTCCTTGCTCACACCCTAGTGGTGTTTGGGGAAGTGGGAATGACGGTAATAATCAGGAGTTAGCTGTGGATTGCAGGTGATTTGCACGATCTGGAAACACTTGTTTGTTTCTTTGGGAAGAGAAAAGCACAGTTTGTTTTCCTCTAAGGAGAAAAGGAAAACAACCCCAAAGCACTTGATAACAAAAATTCTAGACCCTTCAGGTGCTGTTATCCTGATGCAAACAGTACAGCTTTAATATCTGGGCTCTCAAAAAAAGAAAAAAAAATAACATTACTTGCTTCATCATCTGACTTGCCTCTACATACTGCTAGAGGATTGTCTGTAACAATTCCTGTCTTGTGAAGTATTCAGTATTTTACCCATAAGGGACAGACTTTCACTAAGGAATATACATCAGTGTTAATTTCAGGTCCTGAGGAGAGATACAGCTGAATATAAAGGGCTGTGGAAGCACCAATGGTTATGACACTCTATGCTTGTGGTGTTTAGTTATAAACTGAGATACCGTGTTTAGCAGGAAAGGTCAACCGTGTGTCAGAAGATAAGGACCAGGTGTTAAATAATTAAAAAAGAAGATAAGCAGAAGCATACAGAAGTGGATCTGGTAACAGCTTAAAAATGTGTTAGATTTCTGTGAATATATTTTGGCTTGGGTTGAACTTTTCTTTTTTGAGGCTTAAACAAGCTGACTGTTCCTTTTCCATATTGTATTTTGATTTGAATCAAGGATAAAAAAGTTCTTCCCTTGTGAATATCTCCCTCTCAACTTGAGCCCTGAGGCTTTGGCCTCAGCAGTTTTCTTCATCGTGAATTTCAGCCTTGTGTTAAGCAAAGAATGATGTCTTTTTGTTCAGTGCAGAATTTACAGTGAAACACTGTGCACATCCTTTTTTCCCTTCTGAGATGCCTATTATGTAAACTATGTAAGATATTCCTTCATAAGTGCTGTTTGTTTTGAGCCTTTCAGCAAAACTATTGGCTATTTTTGGAAGACACGAGCAATTCCACAGGAAATATATGGTGGAATGGTTGACTGTGCTTTTTACAAGAGGGATGGACACCCATTTAACCTCCATCTCTACTCAGAAGTAGCCTTAAGTACAATACTTGGCAATAATTTGCCAGTTGTCCAGTGAAATGTATCAAGTAAGTTGATGCTGCTGTCCAGAGGAACACACCTTGCAGAAGGAGTTCATGCAACTGTTTCTAACTCATATCACCTTTTTCAACTAATTAGGATAAATTAGGATATTCAGGCTGGAAATCTTGATCTATTAATCCTAAATCTAGCTGAAGGATTTTCTGACTGAGATGTTGAGCTCTGGACTTTTCATAATTCTAAACTTCTTAAATATGAGTAAAACTGTAATGCCTCCAATGTCATGGTGTCTTAGAGGGAGCCTAGTGTTTGCAGCTCTTTTAAACTTTTCCAGTGGGGCTATGAAGTTTTTTTACTCTTTATGTCTGTAATCTCATCTTGGTTAAAGTTTGTGCTTCTGCTTTGTGAACAATTTTTATCTTCATGCTTTTGAAAATTTTAAAAATCTCCCCAATTTCCACAATTTCTATTTTCCCCTAATAATGTCTTGTTTCTGGATGTGTTTATCTGCACATGCACGTTTCTGCTTTGAACAAATTCAAACAGCATCTTGGTGACTTGATGCAATCCTGGTGTCAGGGTAACTCCTCTGTGAGGTTTCTGCAGGGAGCTGAGCTCAGGGAGCAGAGGATTTGGGGTTTAGTGGCTCGGCTGGCAGTGAGGGTCCTTGTCACAGGATCAGACTCTGCCTTCCTTCAGCATGTTAGGTACAGGTTCAGTGTGGAAAGATGTGTCTGGCTGTATGGGCACCAACTGTGGATTTAAGTTGCATAGAGATAAATAGCTTTGTCTGAGGAGATGAACTGTGAAGTGGACAACAGAATTAAAGATTTTTTTTTTTTTTTCCCTTGGGAGCTTTTTTTGTGTGGAGAGCTGTAGAAGGGAATGAACTTATTTTTGCTTAGACTGAGTGTGGGAAGTTCTTATCCTATATGGTGGTGGTCTCTCTCTTTTTGTTACAAAGCTGAGCAGAATGAGGAGTCTGTGTTCTGTGACATGAACAGATTGTTTTATTTTGTCACGGGCTTCTTCTGATGTACCAACAAACCAAGGCATCCCCTTTTATCCCTCTCCATCCCTAACCAAAGGGGAAGGTTTTGTTTTCCACGCAGGACCTGGCAAAGTTTAGTTTGGACATCCAAACTCCCTCGTGTTGGGGGGTAATGTTTAGGTCACAGACTCTGACTCGCTGTGTTGCCATGAAATGTCACTTCTGCTTTCTGTTCTTGGCTTTGTTAATTCCACCGATGTTTACCCACATCTGTTTGAAGTTTTCCTGGTTAAACCATCTGTCAGAGAAAAGTTCTGCTGCACAGTCCAAGGAGGCTGGGCTGTAGTCTTGGTCACACAGATTGTGGTTTGGGTGGAACAGGGTTTGCAGAAGGCATGGTTTGCATTTTGAGTTTGCCCTGATAAGACATTTTTCCTCCTTCTAAGTCAAGCTCCAGTAGATGGAACATGGCAGGAGCAAACACCTGGAATGAAATTTCAGCCCTGTTGAAGCAGGGGAAAGTCCATACTAATTAGCAGTACACAAGAACCTTAAAGCAAGTTTAAATACAGCTGTTATCAGGATTCACCTATCAGGGGCTCCCTGCTCTGCAGAAACTATGTAGATGGGGAGGGAGCCTTTCTATAAAAATAATAGATGCAGAGAGCTCTCTTATTGAGAAGTATTACATCTACCTACTTGAGAGAAGTTCCTTATTGATTTTCCTTTGGGATCCTTCTGTCTCTTCAAAGCTTCTATGGTTTTTTATTGCCTTTGCATAGGGTAGGATGGTTTGGTGGCAGTCTGCCTTGTTGTGCCAGTGAAGAACAAACAGCCTGAAGAGCTACAAGTATTGTTTGCCTACTGATCTGGCAGGAAAATTGACATTTTGGCTTTTTACTTTGTTAGCTTGCTTTCTCAAGAATGCAGGGCTTAGGGGATGGGTAGAGTCTCGAAGGTACTTCATGCCTAAAGGTTGCTGGAAAATAGGCACTGGATACAGGAGAAAGATCTGAATTAATGCCCCTAACGCTCAGATGATTCCACTGTGAGCTCAGACTGTATTACTGGTATCAGATAATCTGCATGGTACAGGGAGGAGGTGAAATAGGAAACCAGGCTCCACATGTCTCCTTGCCCATGGAATGGTTTGATTGGCAGGGCACTTACAGTGCTGTGCTGAAGGTGCCCTTCTGTCTGGCTATGGGCAACAGATTTCTTACATGAAACAGAATCTCATGGATGGACGAATTTTCTGATTGGACAAGGCCCAACCCTATTCCTTGCCAGTTTATCTTCCCTGTAAATTCTAGTCTTGCAAACAGTCCTCTTCAGAGCAGTTCTTGTGAGATGAGGTTTATAAAGCAGGATCTGGAAGATCTCTTTTCACTGAGGAATTTTAAGGAGGCTCTAGGCTGTACAGAATTAGTGTTACAAACCTCATCTCTCAGGGGCTGACATCAAAGCTTCTCTGGCCTCTCACTCCATCCTGAATGCTGTTTGGCGAGGTTTGTGTTTCCAGGCACAGATATTTGCTTTCTTTCCAACATCTTGATTGCTCTTTGCACGAGACTAGCAAATGACAGGGCTCTAGCCAAGCCTCTGGGGAAAGCTGGGTGCAGCCTGAGATGTTCAGCATCTAACTGGACGAGGGTCTTTGGGAATAACACAGGTTTTCCTTTGTTTGTGACTCTCCCTACAAGACCCTATTGCTTGGGATCAAATGTATAATAAATCTCTGGTTCTAGAAACATTTGGAATGACAAGAGGGTCCCTTAGGTTAACAGCTATTAGAGTGGCTAATTTTTTCCACTGTTGTGATGGTGGCCAGACACCTGAGCTGCCTGTTGTCCAAGTTCTGCAACTTTGGAAGGATCATCTTACAGTCCTGGCTGTCTACCTGTACACAGAGGGATCAGCCTGTCTTCCAGAAGTTCTGTGCTGGCAACCTGACACGATCACAAAGCCAGGCTCTGTTTGCCAAGCAGAACAGGCAGGTCTGTCACCCTGAACTGGGCTGGCCCCTTCAGGGTGTGCAGGCCAGCAGCTTCTAATGGGGGATAAAACTCTATTAATATTGAGCAGGAGACTCTGCATTCTCTACCCCAAAGCAATGAGATGGGAACAAATATTAAAATATGAATAAAGCCTCCTTGGAGCACTCCTGGCAGGTAGAATAGTGCAACAAGGTCCATTCTGACTTCAGGCTGTGTTTTATCCTTCTCTTGAGGGACTGTGTATTTGGGTTTCTCCAGAAACTGCAATATGAACACAAGTGCCAACAAACCTGTACCATTTTGGCACTCCTACTGCTGAGCTAAAAGAGGACATCTCTCACAGGAAGGGGTTGAGAGAGACAAGAAAGTATTTCCATTGTCTCACTAGTCAAAATCAGTTTTAAGTATGGTATTAGTTGAGTGCTTAGTACTGTCAGAACAAGGAGAGAGGAACCTCTTCAGATTTACCTGAACTATTGGCAGAGGCACAAGGGATGAATAAATCTTGTCAGGTGTCTTTTCAGCAGGTGCATCCAGGTGGCTGGTGGACTTCAGACAGTTCAGGTTTCCCTGGGTACTTTCTTAGCCTCTGAAGCCATTTGATCTTCACAAAGCTGGCAAGTACTGCAGGGTGGGCCCCGTGCCACATTCCTGGAGAAAAACTTGAAATGTATTTGTTAGCAGAAAATAGGATTGATGAGTATTTTTTTGGTTTGGGTTATATTTTCATCATGCCAACTTGTATTGCTTTGTTTTAACTGCTACTCAGAAAATACTTCTCTTTAGATTTGTAGATATGTGACCAGAAGGAACAGAAGGGAATAGAAATAATTCAACCTACTGAAGTTGTACAGTTGTTTAATTTATTTTTTCTCTTTTTTTTCCCCTGCATTTCTCTTTGTTGTGTTGGGAGCTTGCATTCAGGAAGGGTTTACCAGAGCAGGGAAACTTTTTTGTGGAAAACCTGGAACCCAGAGCTTGAGGCATTCACAGACCTAGACAGGGATCTCACAGAATCACTATGAAGCAGCTTTATGAAATGAGAAATAGGTACTGTGTTTGGTCAGATCTCTCCTAGTACACATGTGCAACATGGAATTTTCTGCTGTTTAGGCTGGGTTGGAGTGAACTTTATTCAGACCTGTGGCTGGGAGGTTTCTGAAAGTTGGTGTTTCCATAGAAGTGCTGTTGGGAGAGTTGTGAAAGCCAGACACTGTCTCCTTTCTTTTTGTCCCATTCTTTAGAAGAAAGGAGAAGTCTGGGTGGCAGTGTGTTCTTAATATAGGCTGCCAGGCAGGATGGAGAGTGCAAACTTCACCAATAAGGAGGAAAGCAGCACTTAACAGCAACTAATCCCTCTGTGAAAACCATGGGCTATATTTAATCTCTTGATACACAGAAGTGCTGCCCTCCCTGCAAAGATTTGACAGGCAGTTTCAGAAAGCTGGTAACCTGTTCTGAAATTCTTTATTTTTTTATAATTCTGCAGTGATTGTGTTTGGTTTGTTTATTTTAAATAGGTTCAGAACTTTTTGTTAAACTTGGTTTAAGAGCCACATTAATTTCTCACTTGTTTTCTGAAGTTAGCTCTTCAGGAGGGAAATTAGAGGTTGGTACAGCTGAAGAACAAACATTTTTCACTGGGCAATTGCTAATACTCTGCTTTGGAACTGTTTTGACAGAACTGAATGCTTGTTTGCCAGCAGGGATAGAAAGGGAACTTCAATGGTACAGAAACTACGGTGTTTGAAAACACTGCTAAAAGTGTTTACACTTTTTTTTTTTTTTTTTTCCTTTGTACTACTTGGCTTGATTGCACATTTTATCAGGCCAGAAACAATAATGTGTGATTTAACCAACTCAGAACTGAGTTGGATGGTATTTGTAGAGTGAAATAGCAATTCTTTCCATTGGATTTACTTGGAATGGTGCCAGCAACAGATGTAAACTTGAACCAAGGAGGTTATAAAGACTGACATTTGAAGAAAATGTAGATCTCTGCATCTTTTTATTAAACAGATATGCTGGTCTTTTGGCTCTCCAGTACCCTTGTAGGTGAGGTTAACCATTCCTGTAAAGTGTTATAACTTCTTAAGTCTTGATCCTGCCAGCTCTGCGAGTCTTGAGTGTGGAAGGACCAACCTTATTTCTATTCCTTCTTTTTCAGTCATTGGGGGAAAAAATGGGCAAAACCTTGAGGGGGAAAAAAAAAAGATTATATTTTAAAAAATGCAGGATTTTTTTTTTTTTTTTTTATTTCCTGGAATTTGAACATTCAGCTCATTAATTTTGAATTTTCAGTCAGTAAAGTGTTGTCTTGGAGAGCTACTCTCCCCACTGTGGGTGCAACATGACCCCTTGGTCCAAGTATTGAGTCTGACACACAAGGCACAAAAGGGGTTTTGAGTTATTGTTCTGAGGGACAGCCTATTTCGAAGGTTGCTTGAAAATATGTTTTTGAAAAAATTCTGTTGAGAGAGATGGCAGCTCCCATAAGAGGAACAGTACTCAAGGAGAGTGTAAAATCATTCAGACAGAGAAATACCCTTGGGTTCTGTACTGAAACATTCCTCAAGGTACAGTTTCCTTAGCAGATGAGTGAAATGGCTATTCTTTAGTGTATTGAACTGACCTCTGCAGTAGAAGAATACTAGGGATTTTTCTTTTTTTGTCTGTTTAGACTGGACAGCCATTGTGAAAGGCCAAGCTTAACTGTGTCTTAATAAACTTGAGCTATTACAAGGATGTACTCACTCTGATAATGCCTCCTACATCCTGCATGCAGTCAGTATGACTGTTTGTTAGTATCTGCAGTGTGATTGCATTATGTATTGCCAAAAAAGGCCATTCCCTATTCCAAAGCAATTCCAATATAAGTATTGGACAGCCTCAGTTAATAAATATAATTCTCGTTTGTTTCAGTAAAACTGTATTCCAAAAGGCTTAAAAGGGTTTTCATATATCTTTGCAGAAGTTTATGTTTTGTTTTGTAGGCAAAGGTATAGGATTTTGAACAGTAATTTTTTTGTGAAGATAGCTGAAGAAGGTGGAAAAGGAGATTGTCTTTCTTTGGAGAGGAAGAACAGTTTATGTGCAGGGCTGGGAGGGTAGGGTTTGGAGACCTGACTGTGGTGGGAGTCAGAAGGTCATAGGGGTGACGTGATCCATCAGTCATAGAGCTTTGGAATGATGTGCTGCACCCAATTGCTCATGGTCTGGAACTTCTCTGTGAATGGATATCAGAGTCAGTTGCCAGACTAGAACTTTTTGCCAAGCTGGAGGCTTTTGCTCTCCTTATTCCATGACCCTTGGTGGCCATAAATAATTCAGGGAGGAAGTGTGCATTATCAGGGCTGGATGCCCTTACCACGAGGCTGTGGATACAGTAGGTGAAAAGAGCTGCTTTGTCATGCTGGATGAAGGTGACAGAGCTGGGGTGTTGTAGCTGGAATGTCTTCTGGCAGTCCCAAGTCTCCAGCTGAGGCCTTAAGTTTTGAGGAGGCTCTTTGGAGCTCTTTGTGGTGATTTCCTCTCCAAAACCAGTGTGGCCCAGATTCTTAACAAGTGCTCTGGCAAAGAAGCTGATGGACTTAACACTCATTCACAGCCAGAGGACTCACCCTGTCAAGCCTGGCTCTCTAATTTGCTGTTCCTTGCCCTTCAGCTCTGCTGAAGGAAATCAGTCCTCTTGGGTAAAAAGGGAAGAGCTAAGAGCTGATCATCTGTTGATCCATATGTTCACGCTTTGATGGGACAAACTGGCTTCTGTAACTCAACCTGGCCCTGGAGGGCACTGTTCCTAAATCCCCTGTGGCCAATCCCTTGTAGCCATTGCCTTCCAGCTCAGGGAATTCCGATTCTAAATGCCCCTGTCTTTCCTTTGCCCTGCTGTGCCTGCCACGTGTTCCAAACCTATTCCTTCATTTGAGAAACTCTCATCGTTGTTCAGCAAGGTGGTTGTGAACCTGTGAAGGGGCTTTACTGGCCTCTTAAGGGCTCTGCATCCAGCCTGTCCCTGCTGGAGTCCCCCTCTAGTATTTTTGCTTTGTGAGAGCTCCCCAGCCCCTCTCCCTCCCAGCACGCACCTGCTCCTTAATCTCTTTCTCCAGCTCAGTCATGACCTCAAATGCCTTTAAGTTTTTTTCCTGATTTGGTTGCTTCGTTTTGCATCAGGGCCTGTGTAAAAATAAAAATGCTTCTTGCAAAAGTATCAGCATTTAAAATGAGTGTTGCAGAGGAGGAGGCAGAGGAATTGAGAAGGGGAATTTGTACAAACAACACTATTTATACTATCTATTCTACTGTTACTGTTGGCTATAGATAGGGTTTAATTAAGCTATGTTAAATGCCTACCCAAGTAATAGACATTGATGTTGTTGAAGTCCTGTTGCCTGGAATGTCACATTGATGCCAGCTGAATTAAATGATGCCATTTGGCTTTATTAACAACAGAACTATGATTTAGTGACTATCTAGCTGCACAGTTGTGCCACTTTTTTTGGCCTCTGTTTGGTGCCTGCTTCAGGCTGAGGCAGACAGAAGGGAGGGTGGAAATTTACCTGCTTTCTTGAGACTGAAATTTCCTCCTCCTTTATTTTCAGGCTATTGATAGATACATATTCTCTACAGTTTCTGCTTTTTTGAATAGCATGAGCTCAGTAATGCAGTGTTTTTAGCCACTTGCTTCAAATAAGAGCAAACCAAGTGGGGAAAAAAATGCCCCCAAAGTTATGAATTAGGCATACAACTGCATTAGGATGGCCAGGTGTCAGCAGCACACCTGAGAGCTGGGAGGTCAGTGGTCTGTCTCTGTGGCAGAGTGATGGTAGAGTGGTACCTGTGTGCAGTTTGGCACCCCAGACTTGACAGACTGAGGCTGACCCTAACAGAGCCTGTGTCTCCTGGTGAAGCTGTGTTTTCAGCACCTCAGGAATTGGGCCATCTGCTTAAGGTGTCAAGATTAAAGCATTCAAAGTCTGAAAACTCTGGCTTAAGCTTTTAAGATTCTTAATCTCCCACACATCTTGAGGCAGGCGCCTGCTCCTGGCATTGTGTTTGTTCTGGTGGGAGAAGTGACCACTTCTGAATGGTTATCTTGCTGCCCTGTCTTCTGCTCTGTGCAGCTGCTGCTGGAGCACTTTCTTTGTGTCTCCACTTGTTGGCTTGCCTTAGATAAAGTCTTGTCTTTACAGACTGAAGTTTAAACTGACCCAGCTCCTCCTGCTGGGACAGCTGTTTCACTCTTAAGCCACCACTACCACTGAGATGTGTCATTTCTAGCTGCAGCCTTTCCCTCCTCTGTTCTGCATTCTGCTGCTTCATTATCAGCCCTCTCACTGTGCTACTTTACCTCTTTTTCTTTCAAGTCTCTCCTCTCATAGGTAGATTTGATGGTAAATTCTGGATGAGTGCTAGAGGGCAGCCAAAAGTACCGGAAAAGGGAAAAGACTGGCAATCCACAGGACCACAGGGCATTGGGATGGTGCCTGAGCTGGTGCATTGGCTTCTGTCACAGCTCAGCTCATCTAGACCTGTAGCTAACACCCAGCTTCTTAATTTTATGTTCTCTTTAGCTTATATTTTGACTCTCTGAAACCCCTGACTGAAGGCTATAAAATACACGAGGAAAAACTTGGAAATCAGGTTTAAATCACGCTTGCCAGGATTTGTTTTTATTCTCAAAAGCTTGGGTGGTGAAAAAGCAGGACATTTTCATATCCTTAAAGAAAAATGGGAGGGGGTGGGTGTGAAGGGTATAGGGTAGAAGAGGGAATTATGTTTTCTTTTTAACTGCTAAAATCTGTAAAGAAAAAGAAGATAAATAAACAAAACCCATTTTTTTTCATAATAAGCTTTTTATTTACCAAGGTGAGCTTGTGCATTTTAGAAGGGAGAAAAAAAGTCCACTAAATAATACAGTGAGTTAGATCTGGAGGGAAGATGACGTGTCTGTTGAATATTTGAGGATGGGTGGAGGGGTGGGAACTTAGGTATATTTAAGAAAGAAAAAAGCAAGAAAAATTCTTGTTTCAGTTTGTTTTATAATGTTGGTTATAACTGAGAACCAAGCCTTGAATTCG
This sequence comes from Aegithalos caudatus, assembly GCA_013389925.1. Lineage (NCBI taxonomy): Eukaryota > Metazoa > Chordata > Aves > Passeriformes > Aegithalidae > Aegithalos > Aegithalos caudatus. The sequence continues at coordinate 197,589 of WEIU01004435.1, forward strand.
CTGTACCTACAGGGCAGGCATAATGCAAAATGACATAAAGAAAAGAGAGATGAGTAACATAACAAGATAAATCAACTAATGTAGGAGGAGCCTTGAAAAGGAACCTGCTTTTGAAGGTGTTTGGATGGCCTCGGGGTAGGCAGACACTGAACTGCATTGCAAGTGTGTGAGTGTAGCACGGTGTGACTGCAGAGACCAAGCATTCTGCCAGGGAGAAAGGGAATTGCTTTTCTGTGCTGTCTGGCACAGCACCACTCCTGCTGTAGCATCACTTAATTTAGACTTGACTGACGATAGGAGCTAAACTGCAAAAAATGTGGGTGAGGAGGGAGGGAGAAACAACCTAAAACGTTAAGCATAGTGAGCAAACTGAAATCTTCATATAAAAAAAATATCCCAGAATGGCAGGATTTGTGTCAGTGCATACCAGGGGCCCCAGCCAGTTCAACATCTCCAGGCCTGTCTTGTTTCTAAGTGTCCTCTGTGGGAGAGGAGATGCTTGGTTTGAGCCTGTGGTTATGTGTGTAAAAGAACCTTTCATCTTAACTGATTGGCCATGTGCAAAGAGTGCTTGCAAAACATCCGGAGAAAGATTTATTTGTATCTTTCTGTAAACATGCTGTAGATTGCTTTGAGGAAAATAACTCTGCATCCTGGAGATCTGTTCTTGTGATTTCCTAAACTGCCAGAATGGCTGTTTTCCAGAGAAAAGTGATCCTTATAAAGGCTGATATTAGACATATAGAAAGTGCGTTAACTTTCTGTTACAACAGTGAATACAGACTTTTAAGATAGATCTTTGCTTCTCCTCAGATTTCAGTTTAGGTTGAACAACTCCTATTCACCTATTTCCAAGGCTGGCTTTCTGTTGCAGTGTTGTTGGGGCAGTCTCCCACTTGTACTGCCCTTTTTGTTGTTGCTAGAGCAGTTTCAGAGGTCAGTGCTACATCTTAGTCATTTCTGAAAGTCACTTGAGGGGTTTTTATGTAAGAAGCCACATCCTTAATGTTAGAGTCCTAACCTAATTCATTTTGTTTATAATGTTAAGTGGCAGCAAAAATCAATTTTTACTGTTGGATGAAAAACTTTGTCTTTATTCTTGATTGTTTAATTCACTGAGTCTGAGCTCCTCAGGCTGGCAGGAATGGGTGAAAAACCTGCCCCCCTTCCAGCCTGTTCATGCACTTGGTGAGCTGCCTGTGACTTACTGCACAGAAGGGGGAATGAGGGATGAGGATACAGCTGCACCAATTAATGAAATCTAACTGGCTCTTTTCCTGGGACAAAAGAGAAAGTTAAATGATGTTACAGTTCCTTGCCACCTTAATTTCAAGGTATTTGATAGGTGCTAACAGCAGCTTTCCATTTCTTCTGGTTCATGGTGCACCAGTTTGGTTTCTCCTGCAATGGGTGCCAAAGCCTCCTTTTCAGTTCCTGCTCCAAGGTCAGTGCTACCAGGGAGTCAGAAATGCAGATTGTTGTGATGGTGAAGAGTCCCAGTATCTTCTCTTTTGGCGTTCCAATGCACTGACTTTCAGAAAACTGCTGTGTAGCATGGATGCTAATGACCTGGACAGGTTACCAGGAAAGGAGGGGAAAATCGTGCTGCTAGCTCTTCTCAAGATGATTTTCTTTCACACAGACAGAAATGATTCATCCAATGTCACTCTTAAATTAGTGAGATGTTGTCCAGGGTGGTTGGAGAAGGGGAGGGAACGCTTTGATTTAGGACTGCAGTAAGTTGCTGTCTAGCCAGGTGTATTTGAGTGTGCCAGGAGACTCAGCAAAAGTGCCTTTTCTGCAGTACTCATGTCCTGTTCTGGGGACCCCTCTCCATAAATGGATTATTTGGAGGCTCTGGAGCATAATATTCCCAGTCACGTTACCTGCAGGGTCACCATGCCCTCTAACACGACTTTCAGACAGAGAGTGGCTTTGCCCTGTGTCATGTGTTTAAAGAGCATTACTCTGATTATCCAGGAGGGTAGATTAATGGGAGTTAATGGATGCTTGAGGAAGGAAGGAAGGGAGAGGTGCTCAGGAGGTGAATTTGAGCTGGCAAACATGTTAGCAAAACAGTGCAGTCTGCTTGGGAAAAAGTCAGCCAAAGAATCAGCTCTGGGGAACTGCTCTGCCCTGAAGAACTTGAGACAGATAGTAAGGTGCTGTGGGTTGTATGGGAAGTTGGGTCATTAAAACTGTCACTAGTGAGTTGTGGTGATGCTTGAGGCACCCAGTAAAGTTTTCTGGGAAAAAAACAGGAGAAAAGTAAAAGCTTCTTCTGTCCTGCCAAATCTTGGAAGCTAAACTGGAATTGCTCTAAAAGCCTGTGTGTTTCCTAGCTCCAACCCTCTCCCATGGTGTAAGGAGCAGAGTCCTACCTGGTGGGACACTAGGATCTCAGATGGAGGCAGTTGAATGCTGCACAGCCATGGATCTCTGCCATCCATGAGTGGGCAGGCTTGGTGAGGAACTGCCCTTGTCTGTGCTGGGCAGGGCAGGCCCTGTGGCAGAAGGCGGTAAAGGACTGACCTGGCCATCAGAAACCTTTTGATGTTCAATGTCTGAGAGCAGCACACTGTTGGGAGTTGCACAGGCTGCTTGAGGAAGGGAATGGAAATGTTCTCCTGGTCACAGGAGAAGATCTGATTGTGTAAAAGGAAAAATGTGTTTTAGGAAGCTGAATAGAAAAACAGGGTCCAACTGCACCAGGGATAATGAACAGGGGAGAATGAGGGCTGGAGTGGGGCTTCAAGGGGAGGAAATGAGCCTTTTTTCATTAGGGGAAATGGCACTAATACAAGCTCTTATCTAAAAAAGTGCTACTTTAGAAGGACTGGAAAGAAAGGGATTGCCAAAGAAATCCCTGGATTGTGATGGTCTGCCTTGTTTTTCTGGAGCAGGTGTTGGTGGGGGCTGAGTCCTGCTGTGAGTAGGTTCCTGACAGCGCTGCTGCCCTTGGCAGAGCCTGCCTGTGCAGTGTCCCCGGGCCTGTCCTCACAGCCCTGCAGGCACACGTGCTGGGCCCCACACTCAGCAACACCATTTGGTTGCCTGGGTGAGTTAAGGTTTCCCCATCATGAATGGAGCTGTGAATGAAAACCAGGATGGGACAGTGGAGTGGCAGGCCTTGGAAATAAAGCCCTCCTTGAGGGCCTGCAGTGTCTGCCTGCCAGCCTGCAGTGATGGGCAGTGGGAGGGAAAGGGACAGCTGCCTCTCTGTTGAGGGAGGATCCCTGCAGCAAATTCTTGGAGCCCAGGGATGGTGTGGGCCCAGAGCCAGTCATGCTGATGGCATAGAAGGGTATCAAAAGCCTTGATGGATATTTTTAGCTGGAACAAATAGGGGCAAAAGGTTGGAGGGGCCAGAAAAAAATGAACTACTCCTGCATTTTCAGTTTCCTGATACTGAGGAACCAGGTGTCCTTTTTAAGGGATGACTAATTCCTTGTTTCATGGAATGGAGAATAGAAAGAAAACCTTTTTTTTCCTCATCAGATGAAACAAATACTTGTTTTTGGAGGTGAATTTGTCATGTTTGGAGCCTGCTGCTTTCAGAGCTTCCTCTTCTGTTCTTCCTTGAGCTGTTGGTGGCTCTGTGGCACTAAGACATGTCTTTATAATGTAAACATCAGCTCCCTCCCACATGGAAAATCAAAAGACTTGAGTGATGTCCCTTTCTTTTTTAAAAAAAGTAGGGTTGGAGTTGGAGGGAGGGCTGTTCAAGAAGAGAGCATTGTTCATTTGCTCTGGAATGTTACTGCAGGGTTGGGTTGTGCATGAGTCCTAAGTCCTTCCTGTTCCCTCCATTCCTTCCTCCCATCCCCAAGATTTTTTTTCTGTTGTGAAGCTATTGGGGAAGATGCAGAAAGGGGAAAGCTGGGGTATGAAAGATGTGCAGACTCTTGTGCCATGCTTAAAGCACTCACCTGTAAGAAATCTCTGGATGATGGAAGATTAAAATGTGGAAGAAGAGGGTGTGTTTTAAGACAACAAGCTCTTCTTTAATTTCTTCCTCCTGCTGCTGCGTCCCTTAGTTTTCTGACTATAGTAATTTTCTGATGATATTTTTATTCACAGAATATTGTCTCCAATAATCACAGTAGGCTCGCTACTCTAACCCCATGTGCATGTACCAGCCCAGACAGATTCTTAGTGTGCTATCCTGAAACTGTGGCCAGGATAAGCAGGGATATGCTTATATACTTATTCCAACAAGTGGTTGGAAACATGATGAAAATGTATGAAAACAGAATCTGTTTTCGTGGTGACAGGCTGAGCAATGAAAATTCATGTATAGTGCTTTCTGCTGCCTTTGCTGTCTGGCTCTACAGCTTCCTTACCAAAGTCCATTGATCTGCTTTCTGTTTGTTGCTGTCATTCTCTCTAGTGTTCCTTCTAGTTGTCAGTCATGCTTGGATTGGTTTTGCCATTTTTGTAAAGTAGAAAAAGGTACAAGTCAGGATATCCTCTGTTCAATTGCCTGTGACTGCTTTGGGAAGGTCTTCCCAGGGTGAGAGGAGGAGATGATGATGTGAGGTCAGTCAGTTCCCCTGTCCTTGTGCTTTGTTCTTGGGGCATGTTGCACTGATGCAACTCATTTATTTGAGCTTCAGAACTAGTTCTTGCTAGTAACATGTGGATGCAGGAATAAAAGAAAAAGGTTGGAGTAGCTGTATTTATTTACCTGTGTTAATCTATCTTGGGAGCAGTATGTATATATCCTGGATGCTTCAATCCTGTCTTGCCCAAGCAGTAAATCTCACTTTGAGAATGACCATTTGGGAATGCTCTTTTGAACCGTTTAGACTGGTTTTCACTTTTTTTTTTTTTCTTTTTTTTTTTTTTTTTTTTTTTTTTTCAACTTGATGTCCTTGCTTTTTAAATCCCTGTGTGGCTGAGATGCAGCCTATGCAAAGCTGACTCGAGGTTGTAGAAGTAAACAGTTTGTTGTCCTGCCCTCACTATTACCCAGTGTTTAAAACCCAGAAGGCTGAAAGAGAGCCAGGAACATAATCAACATCTTTATCTCCTTCAGCAGTAGCTGAGGTAGCCATCTGGACTTGTCTACCTGTCAGAAATCTTACCTTGCAAGAGTGTAGTTGCCATACAAAATGGCCCCAGCAATGGTAAGGGAAAATGCTCAGAACTGTTAAATTAAGCACCTGATTTTTTTTTTTTTTTTATATTGTGGTTCCTCAGAGGCTATTGAGAATACTTGTCCCACTGTGATAGGAAGGAAAGGTAATGATACAGAAGGACATCATGGTCTGTACAAAACTGAAGAGTACTTCTGTGACAGAGGCAGTTTTTTGGTGCCAATTTTGCTGGGTTTGAAGGGAACCGTGACAGTTTCTCCTTTCCTTCTGTAATAAATGTTACTGTTTATTATTGACCTACATGTAATTTAGGGCTGTTTTGTATCACTGGTACATACTCCTTGTACAGCTATGGCCACATTGCTTGTTCTCTAGAAGTCTCATTCTGACATCTTTAAATAATGAGGAGGAAGTGGTTCTGTGTTGGGGTGAAAAAAAGCCTTTGAACACGTGTGTGTGCCAAGCCTTTGCACGTAGCCTGCTCTCCTCCTGGCAGTGCTGCTGTGGTGTGGGTGAGAGTGCCGTGCTCTCTGTAGCAGAAATGTACTGGGTTTGTGTTGTCTGTGCTGGTGAAGATTGGCAGTCACAGACTGCCTGCTTTTAGCAAGCATCTCTGGTTTATTTGTGTCCCTGCCCTGAAGTCAGAGATGAGAAAGAATGTATTTTGTGCTTGCACTGGGGCAGTACCAGTGCTGTTGTGTGATGTGCTTGTTTCTTTTGATACAGAAGAAGATTCTGTTTGTTTCAGAGGAAGATGTCCAAGCATTTTATGCTCGCCTGCAGGTGCATGTGGAAAAAATAGCTGCAGCTGGATACCCCCCTTCACAAGAAACTGGTGATCAGCTCTGATTGTGCATTTATTTCATCCTTTCATCTGCTTAGCAAAGCACCTAAGGCCTAGATAAAATCAGCTGTGCATCGTTTAAGTTCCTACTTCCAATCCCACCTTCCTTTCAATGGCTCATGGTAATCCCCAGCTATCTCCATACCTGGCAGACAGCCAAGTGCTTAAGGCCCGGATACCCTCCTCAGCTACTGAGAAGGGTTTTCCCCAGAGAGATCCAAGGGAAGCCCTGGGAGCCTGGTCCTGTCTGTGCTCCTGGCTCCTTTTTGGTGTCAGAAAGAGTGCCCCTGCTTTGACTGTTTTCCTTCTCTTGGAAAACCTGAAGCTGTCACATCAAACAACCCTTCAGAGCTTTCTGTCCTTTAATCATAGACCAGCCAAAACACAGGCAACCCTTCCTCTTCCAAGTTAAGACTTATTTCTCAGGATATTTGGTGTTCCACAGTAATATCTATTTAGTTGTTGTTCTAGATCCTCCTTGTTCTAGTTTTTATTCTCTTCCCATCATCTTTAGCTTTTGCCTGTGGCAGCTGTGCAATCAGACCAGAATCCAGAGGAAGGTGCTTCTTTGATTCTAGCCTGTATTTAATAATAGGGTTCTGGCTCTCACTGAGGAAATAACATGACACAGTGCATTGGCTCTTCTTTCATTCAAAAGTTTAATTAGTGATTTGGGAAATACAAGATGGTTTTAAGCTCTTAACTGCTTTTTGAAGTTCATCCTAAGAGTAGCTACCACAATTGCAGAATGATCTCATCAGCCTGAGAAACTGTCTCAAAAAGCTACATAACTTTAAAAACAGTTTAGATATTAAAATGATTTTGTAGTAGTTTGGATGGTGTTTATCTAAAAATCTGATAGTAATGAAGTCTTAGAAACCCAGTGCTCAGTTTCTTGAAAGGTTTGTCCTGAGTGGACAGCAAAACCTACCCCAGAAGTTACATGAACTGTGAAGATATGTGGTAAAGTTAGTTTGGAGCTTTGTCATTAAAGTTTTATCTCCATAATACTGGGTCATGCTCTGTGTGGCTTCGAACAGTAGATTCACACTTTTTTTTTTTTTTTAAACACTTAAATCTCAGTGAGAACTTCGTGTTACAGAAGGTTTATAAATATTGAGGTTTGGAAATTACTCTTGGTGAGCAAAGCTGAAGTTTTCAGTCAATAAACTAGTTCCTAAACCACTGAATTTGAATGGGTTTGTCTCAAAATTGTGGCTGACTTATCTGCATCTCCCTTGTATAATTAAGAGTTTAAAAAAATTGGAAATGCTGAGACCGGAATTCAACATCTTATCTTGAAAAAGAAAAAGGCTTGGCAGAGATTCTCCCTCTTTAGGAATGGGTGGGAAATTTTTAATGCTGAAATACAAGTTTAGCAAGTCTAAAGCTTGGTGGTTTCCAGATTGATAGAAACAGGAGACATTCTGCTTACCCAGCCTTTCTAGTCCTTTGGACCAAAATCCACCCTCGCTGGTGTGACTTAGTGAAAACAATGGCCTAACAATTTACAAGAGGGCCTAAGTGCAGCAGCGACTTGGAAAATCAGTCCCACCCCTTGTGAGCCAGACTGCGACATCAGAAACCATTGGTTACTTTCAACCCAACCTGTATTGCTATTTTTAATTGAGGTTTGTTTCTCAATCCTGTTTCAGCATTTAGCCCTTGCATTCTTGGGTTAGCACAAGGAGGGACAGTGATACAGAGGCAGGAGAGAGAGTGGGAAATGAGGCTTTTTCAGTGGCCTTCTTGGGAAAGCTTTTAAGCATTCATGAAACTGTGGCCTCTGCAAAGACTCCTCTATGCTTCGGGAATTTCTCCAGTCCAAAGCAGATTTTCTCTCCATCCTCTAAGTAGGATAGTTCCATTCTGGAAATGAGGGTGGAGGGGATGCTGTATCCATCTGTGCTGGAGAATGTACTTCAAAGGAAGATCCTATTGTTTCATTAAAGCAGAACTTTGGAAACTGCTACCATCAGGTCTCCTGGAAGTGATTAGGTGGCAGTACTTCTGAATGACTTGTATACTGAAGCTGTGTACAGAAGATGGATCCCATGTCTCATCCAGTGCCCCAAGGTTTTTAGGATGGTGCTGTTGTTAAAAGCCAGGTCCCTTTGATATTCAGCCCCCCGCAGTGCAAGTCAGAGGTGCGCAGAAGGTGGGAGCAGCCCAGCCTATTCTTTCCTGCCCCATCCTGTTTCCTAGCGCTGCTGGAATCGATCCCTGTTGATTCTGGCACAGTCGTGCGAAAGCCACCAGGGGACAAAGGCTCCTTTTGTTGGGAGCTGCAGCCCGGGCCATGGACGTGCTTCTCGGCACTTGCCTCTTGCTGGGGCATCGCAGCAGTGATGCCAGTGCGATTTCAGAGCCTCCTGGGATACGTGTGTGTCTCGGCTTGCAGTCCCCACACTGACTAGAGAGTGTTTCCTATGGTCGTATTCTGGGAGAGGAAGAGGAGAAAAGGCTTGAGTGAGGTCGAGGTTTGCACAGGAGGAAGCTAAACACTGGGTGAATGTGACCCTTTGTGGCCAGGTGCAGGTAATAAATAGCGAATCTACAGTGACAGACATTGTTCCCTGTTCTCTTCTACTTTCACTCTTAAAGGTACTTTATGCAGCTAATCTCAGTTGTGTGTTTGTTTTGGGGTTTTGTTTTTCCTAAACCCCGTCTTTGTTCAGTACTAGCATTTAACACCACTGAAACTCTGCAGGCTGCACATCATTGAAAGTGTGGTGGTTGGTGGGGAGAGGTGTTGGAGGAGTGGGTTGGGACTCCCGAAGGAGCTGGGGAATACCCACCTGTTAAGAGAAGTTCTCCTCCCTTCTCAGGTTTCTGTTCCCTTCCAGGGGAGCATTCCAGTTCCTGTCCGTGCTTGGCTGTGATCACATAGAGCTGTTTAAGGAGTGGGAAGTGAAACCTGTGGCAGGATAGGATCCATCAGGGAGGTTTTGTTCTGTGCCCATGACTGATAAGGGAGAGAGTCAGCAGAGCACCTCTTTTGCCAGTGAGAACTCAAAAGCTCATGTTTAATCTTTGAAACAGCGTTTCCTGCCCATCCGGTTTCTGCAGCATTGTCCGGTGTGGTGGGGAATGGAGCAGCCTCAATGCCTACACTCAGTCTTTCAGGTGACAGCAGAAGTATTTAGGTGATGGCACTTGCCTCACGGGTGCGGAGGCACAGAGATGTGCGCACAGGCTGTTTTTGTTTTCCTGAGCTACCACTGTGGATAGCCGCAGCCACGGAACACTTGCTGGTTGCTGTCATGACTCATTTTTATTAAAACCATGCTGAGCCAAAATTAGTGTGTAGGAGCTACCCAGGAGGCTGGTGTGACTGTGCTGGAAGGATACCCATGTGAGGCAGCACGCAGCTCACGCTGACGCCTGCAGTACCCAGGGCTGAGGTGCAGTGAGCACAGCCATGACCCTGGTGTAGCTGAATGCTGCTGAGTGTGGCTGAGATTGGAGCCTCACTGCATATGTAACTTCAGACAGCTGTACTGGCAGGCCTGGCATGGCTCTGTTTTTAAAGACCGAGAAAGAGATAGTACTTAGTTCCCTTTACTTCTGCTTGGGAAATACAGAATAAAGAGAAGCCTTTATAAGGTTTTTAGCAAGACATCTTATCACTATTGTTCTTTTGTTTCATACTCTACTGACTCCAGGTTTAAGTCTTCATTCAGAATTGGAGTAGGCTGTGTTGTGTTGGTCTCAATGCGGTGCTTGTTCTTTTGTTAGACACACTGGTACTGGCTCCTGTTGGAGGGGTTAGACCTGGAAGACTGTGAATTGTGTCTAAGGTGAAGGAAGTGTTTTCCATTCCCATAGCTGAGTTGTACGTGAATATGTCAGTGGTATTGAAGGAGGTTCCTTTAAATCTAAGGAGAGGTATGTACGTCATGAAAAAAGGTCTTTATCCATGTTCTAGATGAACTAGAGCAGGGCTTCAAACCTTTCCTTGGGTCATGGGGCCTTAATTTTCTTTTCTAGGGATTTGGCCTTCTCTGTAAATGCCAGATACACAGCTCGCTTTTCATAGTTGCTCTTCATTGGCCTTGAAGTCTGCAGACCACATGTTGAAAATCACGCGACATTCTTTTGTGTTTCTTGCCAGATCTGTAATTTCAACCCAGTATCTTCTGGCCTTGCTGTCTGTTTAACTCCCTGTACTGTTTACAGTTGGGGAAAAAAAAGTTGAACCACCGTCCCACAATCTAGCTTGACTATTGCAGAGTGAGCTTAGACACTTAGTTTTTTCCTAACATGGTCTCCTGTATCTGGAATCCTGCATTGATGTAACAGATTTATTTGTGGCAAAGGTCTGAAAACTCAGTGGGGTTTTCTTCCCATTCTGAAGAAGCTGGATGAATGACAGTGTACCTTTCATGTGTCCTTTGTATTCTTGGGGTACTTTTAAAGTAAACCCCGGCACCCCCCACTCATGCTGTGTTGAACTGCTAGAAGCACGGTGTGAGGGATGGACAGTCCCATCCAAACATGAGCAAAGCAAAATTGCCTGCTCAGGTCTGGCTCCCAGAGTGGTGGGGTGGCTTTGCAATGAGTGCCTCCCTCGTTGATCCCCTTGTGTCTTCTGAGAAGGATGATTTTTGGTAATTTGTGGTGGAGGCTTTCTGGCTGATGCCTGTGTTTGCCAGGCTGTCACTGTTCATCTCAGCTCCTCACTGACAATTACTTCCATGGATAATCAGAGAAGCAGCAACTTCTGGCAGCTCCCATGTGTCATCTGCGGCTGCTTTCTGGTGCTTCCTACAGTGCCAGATCATCTGTTGTGGTTTCTGCCTTATTTCATGTATTGGACCCTTGGCCTTCCTCTTCCCCTTGAGCATAGATCTCGACTCTACTCTGCAGGGTTCATTTTCTGGGAATTTAATGTCCTGAGTAGGTCTAGTCACTGAAATCTTAGTTCCCTCCTTTTGCTAGTTCTTGCTCTTCCCTGACTTCAGCAGCAGCAAGCACAGAAGCAGTCTTGAGAGCCACCTGGATAAGGGGGTCTACATCAAAACAAAAGTTGATCTTAGATTGCCTATGGGGAAAATCCACTGCAAGGAACTGGGCAAATGGAAAAGGCCTCTGTTGTATTTCATGTGTGGGATTAAGAAGGGCAAAATTCCTTGCATGTAAATTACCTGGAATAAAAATACTTTAGATGTTGACTTTATAGTAAAGATTCAAACATGGCTCTGTTCCAAGCTTTTCAGAAAGCTGTTTGAGTGACTGATCATTACACAAAGTTGTACATGACTGTCTGGAGACAGTTAATGTTTAAATGAAGCAGATTTTTGAATAGATAACTCGCCCTGCTTGTTGTAACAAAGCTTCTAAATGTATCCTGTGGGACAGAAGTACAAAAGTTTGTTTGGTCCCTTCTTTTTGTTTGTCTTTCATGGTAAATTTTGTGCAGCAGAATGAGTTGAATGGAGTGCAGGCATTTAACTGCTCCTACAGTGGCAAATCTACCTGAAGGTCACACCTTGGTGCTTTTGTCACTGTGGTGGTGATCTGTACTGACAGTAGAACTCAGAACACAGCCTGACTGGTTACTGGACAGGGTTGTAATGCATCAAAGTTTGAGTTAGAAAGTATACTATGCTGAGTTTGCTCTTGTTCCAGTGTGTGCAGTCAGCTCTTTGTGTCTTCTTTACAGTGCCATCGAGTCTGGCAGCAGCATTGCATGGCCAGGACTGAACAGAAAAGGAGTCTGGCCACTTTGCTCTGAGGGCAGAGTTGCTGCAAGGCTGGAACATACATGTCTGTACTGCTGCAGAGTGAGTCCAGGACTAGAGATGTGTTAGGAGGTTCTTTGGTCCAACTTCTTAAGTAGATCATGCACTTGAATCTTTCCTGGTCATCCAGTGTACTGCAAGGAGTGTCTATTGCATGTCAATTCAACATCTCAACTATGAAATTTAATATAAGAGGATGTCAACACTTAGATACTGGCAGGTGGTTCTCTACTCTGTGTGTGTGACTTAAAGTGGTTAAGGTGGTAGCTCTTGGTACTGCAAAAGGAATTCAGAAAAAGTTTATGAAATATGGAAATCTTGGCATAGAAGATTTAGTGACTTTAGACATAAAGATGTCCTGATGGTGTTCTTGCAGCCCATGTTGAATATTAGAGGGGACTTTACAAAGCTGTGCAGTCCGTGATGGCTTAACCAAAGGTGGGCAGCAGTGAATGTGCATGAGATCTAAACAGGAGTGATGTGGTTAAAGAGGCTTGCTGCGATCCAGAGACAGCTTGAGATGTGTCTGGCTCCTGGTAACCCTTTACAAATAAACTCTTGGGTAAGAGGAGATAAAAGCAACTAGATGCAGTTCCAACCTTCCTTTTGTGAGTGCTGCTAGCAATGGAATAATATGCTTTAACCACAAAAGGTCAGTGAGGCCTTCGGGCTGCAGACAGACATGATTTTATTGTTAGCCTGTATAACAAGATTAGCACCAAATGACTCGCAGAACAAGCCAGGTGGTCTTTAATCTTCTGTATCTGGGTTGATATGAAGACATTTTCATTATCATGACAAATGTTGTGGCTGAAAACTTTGACAAAATCAGGTCTTCAGTGACAAGTGTTTTCTGTGGGAACTCTCAACTTTAATAAACACAAAATATTGAAAGAGTGGTGGGTTTATTTTTTGTCCTGTTTGTTTGGTTGGGTTTTTGTTTGTTGTTTTGTTGTGGGGTTTTTTCTCTCTTTTTTTTTTTTTTTTTTTTCAAAAGAAGAAAATTCCCACAGGGAACCCATGAAATTTTTGAAATTTTTGGTGGGAGAGAAATCTCTGTGGTGAATCCAGAAGTGGTGCTGAACTTCCTGACTGAGGGGGCAGTGGATATCACAGCTGAAGCTACAAGTTATATGAGATTTCCTTCTGTAGTGCAGGTTCCTTTCTGATTCCTGGGATGCTTTCACTTGTGTACCTATGGATTGCAAGCCCCTAGTGATTGCTCCAGCACGAAGGTGTTATGTTCATGGTATTAAAAGGATGACTCTTCATAAAAAGATGACTCTTCATAATAAGTGAAGTCTATGGTAAATAAAGTTTGTGCTTTAACAACCCAGATATTCCCCTTCCTATTAACTGTTCCTGTGATCATGGCTGACCTTTATGCTGCAAGACCACAGGGCACAACAGTTTGCTCCCATGCAGGAGTGAGCTTGGATCCAGACTAGAATATCTTTATTTTGTCTCCATTTCAAACCGTCTGTCAACAACACAATTGACAAAATCAAAGGAATAAATCAGAATCACCCTGAAAATGTCAGTTTGTATGTCATGATGAAACTGTTCTGGACTTATGCTGAAGTGAAGGTAATCCCATCTTTTTAGAATGAGAAATGTTAACGTGTAAGTAACTGGGTGGCTTTTGCTTATCAAATACTGTGATGGGATGGGGAAAGGAGTTGTATTTTAAAAGGTGAGATCCTGGGCTGATAATAAAAGTGCAATTTGAGTTAATAATTTCTGGCAAGATGACTTGTCCTCCTTTTAACTTTACATCATTCCCCTTTTGCTTATTATCTGGGCAATGTAACTTTATGATTCTTCATTGTAACAGCTCAAGAGGCTTGCAAAGGACTTTGATTTGCACAACTTTTGTGGGAGTGAACAGAGAAACCCAGACTCTGACCCCTGAATTTCCAAGAGGCCCCTTAAACACCTTTTGAAAGTGTGCTGAGAGTGAAGTCAGCTATGCAGGAAGGGTGAGAACTGTGTGCTTGACTCTTCTTGCAGGACTTTATGCCATTTGTACCAGATGTGTACAAAAAGCATGTGAAGATGGAGAACAGAAGAACACAAGCAATAGGGGGAGGCCAGGATAGAGTAGCAGTAGGTATCATTGGGCATGTGGTTGTCTTAGCAACCATTATGATTCTGATTGATATTTGTATCATTTTAGTTATGACAGAGGATTGAAGGAATGGTGATGATATTTGTAGACACACAGGTGCTTTTTAGTGGATAAACAGCAAGATGAGTAATGTGGTGGGCAGGGAGTGCTCAGGTGGCTGTAGCTCCAGTGATACACATGCCTAGGGACCAAGGTGAGGGCTGTAACTCCCCTTCTTTAGGTACAGCCTAGTTTTGCTCCATGCAGAAAGCCAGAAATCGTATCTTCCTTCTGGTTACACTACTTTTGCTATAGGTCTCTGCTCTGCTTTAAAAGGTCTGTATTGGAAATTTAGTCTGTAGTGTATGACAAGACATCCCCTTCTTTACACCGTTTCATATCCTGGGTGGAAAACAAAATGTATGGGCTCTGTGCACAAGCACTGCCACAAAGCTGGAGTCAAATAGAGGCAAGGGCGTTTGCTCCCAAGTTACTGAGTATCCACCTGTTTCCCAGAGACTCTTACATTCTCAGTGAGCCCTTTTTGAGAGATGAGAGATTCCAAGTGCCAGGCTGCCTCCGTGTCACTCTGTAATAGGATGTGACTGGGATGGTGCAAAGCAAATGCTGGTTCTTTGTGACACCCCCGTGAGTGATGAGATGATGCAGGGGAACTGAGCCTGTGCTTGGCTCAGTCCACTGTGTGCTGCTCTGCAAACCAGGGGCAGCTGCATTGATTCATATATAAAACACTCTCGTTTTCGATGAATCCACTTGAAATTTCAGGCCTTTCCAAGTGAGGCTGTAACATCAAGTGGTGGCATGTGGAGCTGGGCTTTGGGAGAGCTGCAGGTTGTTGACAGTTCCCCTGGCTATTAATGGCCACAGCAAGGTTCTGAGAATAGACCCTGTGCTTGCTTTGGGGGAGACAGCTGACAATGGTGTTTGATACAGCAATATGTCTCTGCCTGGCTTTTGATTGACAGTAACACAAACTTTTTCTCCTCCCAGCCGTGGCCTAAACCTGATGACATTTACGGCAGAGTTAACTTCTCCGGTCTAAGTTTAGATGGTGATTTTGTGTTTGTCTGCATGTGTGTGTTTAATAAGATAGAAAAACAGGGGAGGCCTTCTGCAAATGAAAATGTAACAGGAATTTCAAACCACAGCTGAATGTGAAAGAGGGAGGTGTTAAATCTTCATGGGTTTTCATGGACTAATTGCCGTAGATTCTCATTTGAGTGTTGAAAGGTTATTACCTATTTTGGCACTTTGAGTTTGCTCTCACTAAATGTGTGGTAAATATTCGTAACTGTGGGACTGTCAGTATGACTGGGTGGTTTTCTGGGCAAGCTGAACTAAGAATTGGCTGGTAGCCTTAGCCCCCACCTGTGCACAGCTAATGACATGCTTCGTGGGTGTATGTCCGTAAGCCATCTGGAAATAGCATGTGGTCTTAGCTGACTGCTGAGATTTCATTTCTTGCCTTGCATCCCCATTACTATTTCAGAAGAGTCTCCTCTTAATGAACCTTGTTGCAAGACAGAAGTTCTCCTGCCTCCACAGGAGGCTAGACCAAGAGAGCAGGGGTGGCCTTGAAGGATGAGGAAGCCTGTTCTATTTGAATCTTCAAGCAAGTGGTGCTAAAGCACAGCAAGAGAGGAGCAGATCCTTGTCCAGTGATGGCTGAGGCAGAAATGTCCTGAGCTTATGCATAACTTGACCTGTTAAATGGTGCTTGAGTGAGAGAACCTTTTGGTCACTACCGCTTAGAAGGCTGTTTCAGATGAATGACCCCAAGGCGAATGGTTTTGCCTTCCTTTATAGACCCTTGGTAATCTTTCATTCTTTCAGGAATGTGACTTCCTTCTGATGCTGTCTTCTCCAAGGCCTGGTCTGGCTGCAGGTGTTTTACCTAAGCAGAAGTATCTGCCTCTTCAACTAGGCCCTGACGCTCCATATCCTCCACTAGATGTGTGAAGGATTTGCACCAGTGTTCCCCTGACATAATGGTGAAAAATGTATTATAGAAGCTGGTGGAACTCCTCAACTCTTTGTGAACACCATGAACAATTTAGTGGCTTCATGTTTCTGGGAGATGACCTGTCACTTCAGGCAGTGCTAACAGTTAGTTGGGCAGAAAGGTGTGGTTTTGAGTGGTGTCCAGAGAAGCCATATGCATAAACCACATGAGCTGAGAACGACACCAGCATTTAGAGAAGTGATTTCATCCATTCTTTATAAGACAGGGCTTGGCTCACGTTTTGTCTAAAATGAAAGATCCAAATTTACAATCAGGGTAGAGGGACTGGGTTGCATCAACCCCCTCAGAACTGCTCTGTCATGTTAGCAGTCCACATGTCTTTGTATCCACCTTACCTCACTTGTGTGTTCCTGATCAGAAACAATTGAATGCTTATGACAGGTGGGAAAAATTTGCTGGAAAGAGTTTCTTGTCATTCCTTTTCCCCTCTGTTTCCACTTCTTTCAGTCCTTGCTCTTCAAATATGCAAAACTACACTGATGTAAGCAGTGCTAGCAGTGTTATCCATTGTCACTTGATATTTGTGGAGTGAGCTGCATCTTTTATCTGTAGGAGACTTGAGGATTTTCAGTTACGTGTGCTTTGCAACCCTTCTGCCCTTTGCTAAGCTGGACACATGGTCCAATTTCATTCTTGTTAGTGTGATAGTGCATTAGTACTGCAGCACTTCTGAAGAGTAAAGCTCTAGGGTCGGGATCCCCCTGTAAACAAAGCTGGAACAGGAAAGGCCTTTTGCCTTGAAGGTCACATCCGATGAACGATGATAGGAGCAGACCAAGCTTTTGCCAGCTGCACTGATGCTGTAATCAGCAATCCTGGTTGCCTGGATTTGGGATTTTCTGGGGCATGGAGTACCAGGGTCAGAGAGAAGAGTTGGTCCATCAGCACTCCTGTGAATGAAAGGTACTGAGTTCTGCTGATTGATGAATCTTGTTCTTTCAATAACTGTGTATGGGATAGTACCAAAATCCCTAGGCATTCCATGTGACATCTATAAATATATGAGTAGAAAGGTATCTATATCTATGGATACAGATACCTGTCATATCTGTCTATAAAGATATTTATGATTGGTACTGCCTTTCTTGGACAAAGAAAGAAGAGAAAATACTTTTATTTTCCACCATACTTCATCAAATAAAGAGATGTTTTGAGCTATTTCTAGCTGCATAATGCTCTCCTTGAAATACTTTGCAACAGTTGCTCTTCCTGTGTTGTTTCATGGACTTGTTTTAATGTTGATGAATGTATGGTGCACAGCAGGAATAAAAACAATCTGAGGATCTTTTAACAGACCCCCCCAACTGATTTATAGTGACCAAATTTCTTCAGTGTGCCTTTTTCTTCTCCTTAGGGAGTGACAGCTCATGTCCACTTGTTTGTAATATATTCAGCATCTGTCGACACCCTTGCAGCATGAAGCTGAGCAGAGCCATCTTGTCCAAGGCTGGTAACTGAGCTCTGAGACTGCTGTCAAAAATAAAAGCTGCTGAGCTTGAACCAGATCTGGATATCTGAGAACTGGAAACTGTTAAGAGCAGAAGAGCACTGCATGCTCTGCCATGTACCATGTTTAAGGATTTAGCAAACAATTGCTACTGCTCTAGCATGTGAAGGAGCCCTCTCCCTTTAAAAAACAATTAAACAAAGAGCAAAAACGCCCTGAGGTGCTTCTCCCACTCAGGCTTCATCTGCCAAACTCACAAGATGCAGATGCTCAGCAGTCCCTGGTGTCTGGTGCGAGTGTGACAGAACCTCAGCCCAGCACCCTTGCTGCCCTGTTCTGATGTTAGTTTTGAGCTGGGCTCTCTCAGCAGCTCTTGGCATCTTCTTCCACGAAGGAAAAAGACACTTGAGAAGTCTGCACAGCTCTGTGTTGAGGACACAGTTGTGATCCTTTGGGAAGAGGGGGCAGCTGATCTCCTCATACCGTTGACTGCTGTGGGAACATACGTGACTGGTAGCATGGGGAGAGCATCTCCTTTCGCACTGCTGGGAAATCCATGCCTGATGTAGGCTGTGAGATGTGGAAGGGCCCTCTTCTCCCCAAATGGTACAATCAAGGAATGTCATTTGTATTGTACCTGATATAGGTGTGGTGAGTGTCCTTCACCTTGATTTGTGCTTTTAGGAGAAAACAGTGAAGCATTCTGGGTCTGACCCTTGCAGAGATGAAAGCATTTGCTGCCAGTCCAACCAGGTGGTCTTGACTTAGTCTTTTCATGGTATCTTCCTTCTAAAGATCTCCACGTTCACGGTCACCTTGCTGGTATCTAACAGAGCAAATCTGCTAGATGCAGATGTGTTCACAGGAGTTGTTGTTGGAAAGAGAGAGCTTGTGCATGGCAACCTGTTCTTAGATGGAAGAAAATCTGGAGACTGGTGATGTGACTTAAAAAAACCTGCTGATTTGTTCAGAAATGTCTTTTCACTATTAACCACTGAGATGGTATTACTTTAGGGTCTTGAATAAAAGAAGGCTCCTTACACTGCCAGTTTTAAAAATCCTTATAAGCATATCTTAAGCTTTTCCTAGGATAGCTAATAAAAAAATACTGGATGTACTTCTCTTAAGGGAGCAATTTGTGACTTCTTTTATTATTATTTTTTTTTTAATTACTTTGAGTAATGTTTTAGATGGAACAATGAGCTTGGGGTTTAGCTTTTAAATATATTGCAGTGATATTGGGGAGTTCTTGAGTTTGAGGTTTTGGTTTTAAGTTTGTAGTTTTTATTTTGTTTGTTGTTATTTTTTTCTTTAGAACTCAACTGGAGCCATTTGAGAGTAATATGAACAGTTTTTTCCCACTGAAAATGCTTATCTGATATAAAAGCAAGGGAGTGCATATAGAGCTTGCCCATTTCTTCAAAGAGCTTGTTATTTATAGGCTTTTTGCCAAAGCTGATGCCACAAAAACTTGACTGAGCCCCTGAGCTTTGTGCACACTTGAATATCATCTTTATCTTTTTCCTTAATGAGGCTGTATGAGACTAGAATCAGCACAGTAGTTACTGTGCCTTTTGGTTTAGAATTCTTACCTGTGCAACAAGTCCCACTGCTGTGTTCTGGGAAGCAAAGAATTAACCTATCCCACTTGGATACTGTAGCCCGGTTCTGTGGGATGTAGCGGTGAGCCTTGCCATAATGTAAAGGACTATGAACATTTTTTTAAAGCATTAGTTGATGACAGTATACTATAGTTAGAGACAGTGATAGCATGTAGTGAATGCTTTCCAGAGTGGGTGTGGCATTAAGGCAGGGAAATGTCAAAGCCCATTTTAGATAAGTGATTTGATCACAGCATGGAAGTTGAAGGCGAAGTGTTCGGTACCTTGTTTGGGAAGAATTGAGTATTGTCAGTAGGGTGGGAATGGCTTAGGGAGAAGCTTTCACAGGTCCTACTCCAAAAACAAAGGTGTTTTTGCTGTGGGTCCTCAGGGACACTGGTCTTGCTGAGACAGGGGACAGGGTCAGCAGGTGATACTGCAGATTCTGAGAGCAGTAGAAAGAGAAGAAGTAACCAGGGAAATTAAAACCATCCTGGCCTTTTTCCTAGTGCAGAAGGTGAACTGGGCTTCTGGCCCCATATCCAAGAGGGCTTCTTATCTTGGGCACAAGGTTCTACCTATGGGTATAGCAATTTTGACCAGCCAGACAGGACAGGAGTTCTCCAACAACAGTGTGGAAGACGATGTCTTGAGCTCCAGGTGCAGGAGCAGCCTGAGAATCACTAAACCCATGGAAGTAGTTGTGGAAGGAATATCCAAAAACTGGGGTTAGACCTGATTCTTCTCATTGTGGTCACCTATGGTCTTAGGACACTTGATGTCCTGTATATTTTAAGATGCTGACTTCAGCCTGGTGAAATGTGTTGCCATGAACTCTCTTGAGCCCAGTACAGGAAAGCAGGTTTTCCAGGAAATAATTGAGAGTGAAAACTGGAACTTTTTTTTTTTTTTTTTTTTTTTCTATATTGACTACAGAGTGAGAGAGAAGGATAAAGCATGAAAGGAATCACAATATGACCGCAGTGAATCATGTTAAACTTGAGAAGTGTGTCCTGAAGTTGCAGGTCATGGTGAGGCTGCTGTTTAACATCTGTCAGAGGCAAATACTTGAGATGAGCCTTCAAGGTAATGCAGCATGACTGGCTCCTACAGAATTTTTTTAATATAGTGCTATTTAGGGAAGGTGATGGCTCTTTGACACATACATCTTGTTTCTGTGGCTATGTGTGCTGTTAATATCTAGTCACACTTGGGTTTATGTTACACTTTGTGTTGTATGGAGGAAGGAATGAGATCTTTTTGATAGGCTATTTGTTTGGAGGCAAAGTGATTGACCTTCTTTGAAGCTGTCATCTTCTGGATTTGGGAAAGAATAGCTTTGGAAGGGCCTTACAAGGTCTGACCCCTTTGTAGAATGGGATCAATCTGGTTTAAATCACACTTGAGATGCTTGTCCTAAAGTCTTTCATTAGCAAGGGACTTTCATGCAATCTATCCTAATTATATAAACTCCTCACTGTTAGCATATTTTTCGGGGATGTGTACAGCAAATTGTCTTTTTAGTTGTTTGTACTTTAGAATATGGCTCTAAGCATGCAAATTCTCACATAGTTTAACTATAGGGATACCTGTGAAAATCAAACTCAGTATGCCTTTAGCTGAGTGCTGAAAACTGGTCATCTCATCTCTGTGTTCCTCTCTTTACCATTTGCCAGCTGGAAATACTAGGGATAAATCTGGTGTCTCTGTGACTTACTGACCAAACACTCCTCCTTACAGCTGGATGGATGTGACATTAGACATGGCTTTTCCAGGTCATTCAGGAAGTCTCTAACAAGATGCTGTATTGGACCCTCGTTTCCCAATGCTTAGTTCTGCAGCAGAGGCAATATCCTGTCTTTCTGGGATCTATTGAACCTTGTTAGCAAGTAAGAAGCAAACAAGAACTGGTCTGTCTGTGCCAAGTTTGACATTGCCCTTTCCCATCTTCCGGTGATCCAAGGGTCTTGGTGATTGCTCAGCTATGGGAATAATTTCCTCAATTTAAAATGAAGTGTTCATATGTTTGGAGTTTCTTCCTTTCCACCCCCATCTTCCTTTGTCCAGTTGTTTGAAAGAAAGACTTAATTGTGTCAGGCTTGCATGAGGAAAGCCAGGCTGTCCCCAAAACCGGCCTGAAGTCAGGCATGGAGGGCAGGAGGACGTGCCCTTCTCCTGGGGAGGGCTGGAGGGGGAGTGGATTCCCACTGCTGCTCATGCTTTTCTCCCCAAATCTGAATGCAATAACCAAAGTATTCCATGAGCACAAATCTACCTCATTGAACAAGTCACATTGCATCTGGGCACAGAAGAAATGAGGTTTAAAAAAGCTTATGAAACTTCCTTTGTTTGTACCTTATTACATTACGTGGTTTTGTGCTTTCCATCTGACTTGGACACTATTTTCCTCTCCTCCTCTTCTGGGTAGAATGTCTTCCGTGGAATAGCAGGCAGCAGCCTGAGATCAAAGACCTATTTGTTCTGTTGCTAGTTGACCCATTGGCACATGCCAATTTATTGCAATTCAAAATTAGTCACAGTAGTTACTGGCTCCGTGCCCATTTGGTACTTGGAGATTATGCACTGGAGTTGGCAGACACAGCAACAGTCAGAGGTGTTGTTGATAAGGGGTGGAGAGGTCAGGAGATGGAGTGATTTAGGGGAAGTAGGCCCATGTCAGTGAGGTATAAGTGCAGTCCCTCTCTGTTACTGTGGGGAGTAAAATGCGGACTTGTAGGGCTGAAGTTCCCTGGCTGTGGGCTTAATGACTTCCTCTTCATCAGGGCTGGACCACTCTAAATTCAGATTTTCAGAGGCAGATTTAGCTTTGTTTGAGATCCACAAAATAAATGCATTTATTTTATTGCTTTCCTGCTCATTACTCGCATTCCCTAAACTGGTCTGTGGTCTGGGTGACTCATATGCCATGGAAAGTAGAGTTTTACTAGGTTATTGGTTAACGTAATGAGTCTACATGGGGCTTGTTGAGAATATTTGGGGTTTCAGTTATTATTTGGGCTTTTGTTATGTTGTGGCATTGATATATTAAAAGGGAGCGAGGGAAGGTGCTGAATGGGAACTGTGGCTGCATTAAGCAGATGGCATATATTTCTTTATTAGAAAGCATAAATGTGGTTGCTGTTGCTTTTTTGAGGAAAGCAGAACTGCATTCTAGTTGGTCTGATACTGCTTCTTGATGCTGACAGCTGCTGCACTGCCAGCAGGTGTTTGTCCTTCCTGGGGTTGCTGCTCTGTATCAGAATTTGGTGGTCGCAGGGCTGATGTCCAGATCTCCATTCCCTTCCTGCTCAGCGCTTGAAGCAGAGCACTAGAGACCCTGTGCTGATCAGTGTGGAGGCTTGTCCTTCAGGAATGTTTCCACCTGTACAAACCTGGGAAAAATGGGGTAAACTGCAGCCAGGTAAGATTCTTCCTTTTGAGTTGTACAAAGTTGTGGTATTTAGGTAATAATAATCAGGTATTGTGTGAATCCAGTGGTCTTTGAGGAGAACCTGCAACTTGGATAGCCCAAAGCAAATTTTCAAATTTGCTAGGAACAGCTGCTGTTTTTAAAGGCTATTTCATACCTTTATTTCTCTGACTACTGCTGGCAAATGCCACATCTCTGGAATGAGGATTTTTGTATTTCCCTTTCACTTCTGTGTTATCTCACTTCTTGAAGTGTAGCAATTCCAAGTTTACTGCAGATGGTTCTGCCCACAACAGCAGATTACAAACACATCCGTGATATGAGAGGAATGTGATTATTTACTGATTTGTTAATAGCATCTTGCCTTCTAGGCTCTTAAAGGGCCTACAAAATTTCAGTCGAACTCTGAATCTCCTTGTTTGTTTTGTTGCTTTTATTCAAATGCAGGAATAACTGAGTCTCCATGGGAATTTGGCTCTCTTTGGACATGCTACAGTAGCTGGTCTGTTCCTGTTGGTCTTAGTGTATGCAGAGCATTTGCAGGTCTAGCTCTAATTATTAGAAGAGGCCTGGTTTCTGAAAAACGCTGGAAAAGATATCTGGTGCCTGAGGCCAAAAACACTGGCTGGGATGACAGCCCCATCCTGTCATAGTAAATCAAGACTGTATCTGAAATCCGTTTCACCAGGAGTTTTGTGGGATTCACACCAAGTATTCCCTCCTTCACTCTGTCTTGCACCTTCTTGAAATGGTCTCTATCCTTACACAGGGCCAGGACTCCTGAGGTCAAGGGCAGACCAAGGAGCCTAGCCACGGTTGCTGCTTAATCTTTGAAATGCCAGATCCATGCCCGCTTCTGGTGTGGTTTGCCGCCAGACAGCAGCTGACACTTCACACCATCTCTGATCCGCCCCGAGATTTGGGAGCTGCGGTGGAGCCCTGTCTCCTGCCCTGGTAAATCTGCTCCATTAATAGCTATCAAAGAGCCTGAAGTTTCCATCCGAACTTTATCTGGCTTTGCAGTGAGCTGGAGGATTAAAAGCTGTCGCAGGGGAAGGGCGGGAGCAGCCGTGGCTCACCCGGAATAGCCTGACCTATGACGGCACGTACCAGCCTGGGGAGGGGAGTTGTCCCGTGAGCTCACGGGTTATTAGCAGTGAGCACAGACATGTCTGCAGTCAGCAGCACACCCAGGGCCAGCTGCTCCATCCCTGCCTGCTTCAGGGACTCCAGGGGGATTTGTTAGTACAACTTGCCAGCGCAGCTCTTTGATGGGGGAGCTGGGAGTAGGCTTGAGGGCCAGCATGGTGGCGCCGTCCTTCTGTGCTGCTCAGATGACTTGGGGTTTGACCTCTGGGCTGCTTCTGTGGGGCAGATCTGGTTATGAGGAAGAGCATTATGAGGAGACAACCACTGTCCTGCTGCAGCCCAGGGCTGTTGTCTCTGCTGCATCATAGCAGGTAAAAAAAGAGATCATTGTATTGCTGAGCTTGCCTATAGGGCCAGCAGACATGGGGCACAAGGCTTCATTTACCAAATGGGGAGTAGTGTAGGAAGTAAGAGCAGGGTTTTTTTGTGTAACAAGATGTTAATTTCTCACAGCCTCTCTCTTGTACCTGGTTTTGTTTTCCTTGCTTTATTTCATCTAAGTCATCTGTTTCACCCACCTCTTGTCACCATGGTGGAATCACGCAGGGTTTCTTCTTACTTCCTCCCTCCTCCTTCAGAGCTGCTCCTCACCTGAGCTTTCCTGTTACAGCAGGAGCTTTTTCTGTAGAGATAAGCTGGGAGTTAGAGCCCTTTGCAGTGCCCAATGTTTTGCAGGAATTGTGCAGAGCACCTCAGCACAGTGAAACAAGATTTTCCCAGCTGACCAGATGATTCCAGGCCAAGTGTGCATGTTCCCCAAGGGGCAGTAGAAGTGGAAATTACCTCCTTAGATATGATGGAAGCAGGCATGTGGCTCTGTAATGAATAGTCTTTGAGTGCTGCTCAGTGTTTTACACCAGGAAGCACTGAGACTGTTCTAAACCTTTGACCCTGGTGACATACTCCAGATTCCTCCCAGTTAAATGCTCTCTCTCCTTCCCTCCCCTCCAGGCCTGAAAGCATCACATCTTTTGACTAGCCAGACAAATGCATGTCCCTGTAAAAATCTCCTTTGTATCCCCAGTTATTCTATTGATCTGCGCATTGAGGACATAATACTGCTTTGAAATTTACAGCTTGCATACTTTGTTATCGGTGATGGGTGCGGTTGGTGTGCCTGCTCTTTGAACACCTAGAAAGTCACCCAGCAGGTGGGAAATCCCTGCTCCATAGATCTGACAGCCTAGGGGAAGGCAGCAGAACAGTACCTGGAAGAGGTTGCCCATACCACTTGATGAGAAAGATGAGGCCATAGTGAATCCTTCTCTTCTGCTGGCATGGCAGAGGAATGTATAACCTCAGCAGCAATGTTGCTATGGGATGTGCTCCCCTTTGCTGGAGTGGATGGGCACAGGAGACACCAGTGTGTGGTGTACAGGACTCTGGCCAGTACAAACAACATTGCCTCTTCTCTCTCCAAGCTCTTATGTGCCAAGGGTTTGTGAGGAAGAAGGGAATATTCATGCTGTCTATGTCCTGCTGTGTAGACATATTTACCAAGCACATTAGGCATTTGTAGCTGCAGTGTTTTGTTGCTGGCATTTGAGCTGCAGAAAATTATACTTAAAATTCTGGTGGTTCTTGATTCAGCTCTTGGTGACAAAGAGGACACTCTTTGTGTGTCTTTTTCCCCCTTTTGCTGACACTGGAATACCTCAGCAATTTCTGCAGGTGAAGAGAAGCTGTTGAGCAGAGGGAGAATGAAAAACAGTGATTCCCTCCTAGACATTTAATCCCAGCTGAAATTAGGGGATTTAGGAGCTGGATGCTGAATGACTGCACTGATTTATCACATCTTCCACTATAGCCAGTTACTATGATCAGGAGTGAGATGGGAATACCCATTCATGTATGGGGGAGAGAGGAACTGAGATTAGACAAATAGGCATAACAGGTGTCCTGCACCTCAAAGTATTAAAAAAACATGAGAGTAGGCCAGTAGGTGAATGTCTAGTTGGACTAAATTATTGTTGTAGGTCACTTCATATTGGAAATATTCTATTCTACATCCTGTTGCAGGATCCTTTTCAGTTCCATTTTAGGAAGTAATCATGAAAGACTGATGTCTGCCTTGCAGGGAAAAAAAATTCTGTATGTTCTCTGAGAAGATCCATGGGTAGCAAAGGCAGCTGGAGGAAACTGGTTTGGGTGTCATGGCCCTCTGTCAGTCCCTCAGAGTCTGGGAGCACTTACTAATGTCTGCCTGAAGGCCTGATGTCAGTAACAGGGACCTGCTTTTTTCAGCTTAATCTCCTCCCCAAAAGGGGCTGAACATGATAGCTGGGGTCTGTGGGTGCAGGGCTGTTCTGCTGTGCTCAGTAGAGCAAGGGGGACTCCAGCTTTGCAGTGCTTTCTGCCTCTTGGGCAGTCATGCCCCCTGCAGACACGGCTCCCTCAGCTCCCTTTCTAGCTCACTCCTGGCTCACCAAAACCTCCTGTGGGTGAGGACTGGGTGTTTTTTTCTCTGGTTTCACTGTCCCTGTGTTTGGCATTGTTAGGTTTTATAGGTTTTAGTTTGGATTCAGAGAGATTATATAATCATCCTTAACCACATATGGGGTATATCCCAGTCTCCCTGCAGCTGGAGTTGCTTGGGGCATGGCAAATAGCTTGGGGCAGGCCCTCCTCCACAGGTTTGCCCAGGCTTCTTGTGATGAATGTCCCTGGCAGCCCAGAACATGAAATGCTATTTGGTTCTAAGCCTGGGAGCAATCCACTTAGCTGCATGGAGAGGGAACTAAG
Source organism: Aegithalos caudatus (assembly GCA_013389925.1). NCBI lineage: Eukaryota > Metazoa > Chordata > Aves > Passeriformes > Aegithalidae > Aegithalos > Aegithalos caudatus. The sequence continues at coordinate 223,796 of WEIU01004435.1, forward strand.
AGAGAAGGGTGATAAGAGAAATAGTCTGATAAGGATTTTCTACAGGCTGTGGGGAGCTGTGCTGTGCTGTGCAGGGAGGTGGCTGCTGACACTCTCAGAAGTGACACTTGGACTGAGTGTCACACAGATTAATGGTGTAAGGTCCTCACTGGCTCTCAGCAGCCAGCTCTTGCCAAGCATGTGCATAGTGAGAAAAGGTGGAAAGAAGGTGGGACTTTCACTGCTCCAGCCACTCTCCCTCCCTGGTCTTTGCACAGCTTTCTGTGTTTGAGGACCATCCTGGGAGCAGAACCCCACCCTGTCTGGACTAGAGACTAGTGTTAAATCAGGGTAAGTGTAACTGCACAACACAAGGCTTATTAGGGATGTGGTTTGTGTCTTGCTGGTTCAGGAGATAACTGGATTGCTATTGCCTTGTCTGCAAAAAACATTAGATCAGTGAAAGACAAGTCTCAGTCATGCTCTTCAGTACAGCAGAATGTGAGATGTCTGAGTTCTTCTTGACTCATCTGTAAATCTGTTTTCAAACTATGACTGTGTGGAAAAATATTCTGAAAATTTGGAGCACAAGAATAAGCGTGACTTTCTGATTTTTCTTCTCTCAGCCTAAGGACCAAAAGCGTGCAACTGTTTCTTTGTCTCTGCTTGGCTTATCTGTGTTTGAAGTCTCCTTTCTTCTCTCTCTCCTCAGGTCCTTCAGAAGCTTGGTAAAGCAGATGAAACAAAAGATGAGCAGTTTGAACAGTGCGTGCAGAACTTCAACAAACAGCTGGTAAGACAATTTGTGATATGTAATTGCACCCTGAGTTTCAGTATTAGCTTCCAGTCATCTGTTGCAATATGTAATTAAATGCCATTAAATTAAATTCAACAATGACACAGGCCTATTGAAGTGACCCATAACTCCTAACTTTTCACTGACAAGAAATGACCTCCTGTCTTCCAGGGTCCCTTTCGTGGAATCAGTGAGAGAATCATAGAGGATGCTGAGTTGGAAGGGGCCCATGAGGATCATAAGTCCCAGTCCTGACCCTTTTCAGGACAGCCCGAGTCAGACCATGTGCTCGGGAGCATTGTCCAAACGCCTCCTGAGCTCTGTCAGGCTTGGTGCTGTGGCCACTTCCCTGGGGAGCCTGTTCCAGTGTCCAGCCAGCCCCTGGGTGAAAAACCTTTTCTTGATACCCAACCCAAATCTCCCCTGCCTCAGCTTCATCCTGTTTCCTCAGTCCTGTCACTGGTCACGAGAGTGAAGAGATGGGTAAAAAATAATACTTGTTCTGGACCCAATTTTAGAGAAAGAAGTAGCTCAACCAGAACACTTTATTCAGTTAGCAGCTCCTTTGTAATGTAATTTTTGCTGCTCTGCTGGAGGCGAAGATATAGGAGCAACATAGTGTCCCTGAAAGACAGGGTGGGAAACAGATTAGAAATAAAAAAATAAAATGGAATGAGGCAGTTTCAGTTTCCTAAGCACAGTGAAGGGCAGAAGAGACAAAGAAAGCAGGTGGTGAAAAGAGAACATCCTTCCATAGCTAAAACCTAAATCTGACTTCGTCCCCATACTTGCACAATCACTGTGTCAGGCCTGAGTCATCATTCTTCTGCATGTCTGCCTCATCCCCAAAATTTTAGTGCACAGAAATATTTTAACAATGTAGCAATTTTCCCCACCCTCCTACTTCACAGCAATAGGTTTAGATCTTCAACTGGGTGTGTTCTGTTTTTTTATCTAGAACCTTCAGTCTCCCAAAAGGGAAAACACCAGTCACCTTGTGGGTTTTGCTGGTGCTTGTTGTTAGGGGAAGCATTGCTTCGGTTTTGTGGCAGCATAGCTTATGTGGTGCTGAAGAAATCTGATGCCCTTTTGTGGCTTGACACGTTTAGGACCTTTTTCTAGAGCTGTTAGTGGCAGCTGCATCATGTCTGTTGAGACTCAGCAGATGTGGTTATGTATAGCAAAACCAGCTGAGTAGGGATTTGCCACAGCTGATTGTAATGAAAATCCTTCAGTCTGGCTTTGACTTACGTGTAACCAGAGCTGATTGCAGATTCCTGGACACTAATGCTCGTTCCCTTGGCAGCAATAGTAGCTATTGCTCCAGAAGTTCATGCAGCATGTCCAGCAATGATATTCTCTTGTACACAGCGGAATACATTTTAACTGCTTTCTGACAACATGGCATTACCAGATGTGACTTTTTTGGTATAATTATTAAGCAATTAAGAAATAACTTTTTTAAAGGAGAAGTAAAAAAGCTAGAATCCAAATTTCTAGATGTCACTGTCTGGGATGGCTTTTTCAATTTCCAAAGCCATGAGTTCCAGTGGTGCAGTGAGGACCCTGTTAAAGATGCACTGTGTCTTGTATCCCTTACATCTGAGGTTTTTTTCCTGTTTTGCGGAGCAGACCACAAACTAAATTCCCCAAATAATTAATCAAAGAAGCTGGAGGCTGCTCTGCATTTGCTGCTTGGGGTCTGCTGTTTTGCCTAGGCCATTAGTTTCCCTATTACTAAAACAAATGCAGACAATGCTTGTTTTACAGGGCTGGATTCCTGGGATATCCAGAGCTGAGGACTAGGGGAATAAAAAGTCAGCTCTATGTACATATATACACACTTGTTTGTATTTTTATATGTATGAGTTGTGTGTAGTATAGTTATCTTTGAGATTTCTATGACCTTTCATTACAAGGTCTGCTCCAGTGGGGAGTGGAAGTCTGGAGGAAAGCTGACCTTTTGCTGCAGGCTGGTGACAAAACAGCACTGCTCTCTTGTGGAACTGGCTAGGGTGTGAGCAGGCAGTGACCTTGTTCACTGGCTGATTAGAGGCTCCTCTGACTCTAACGACTGTGTTGGACCACTTTGACACGTTTCTGTGTGTGGTCTGTTGAGGAATGGAATGCAAGTCTAAAAATCATTTAATCATTTTTGACCAAGGTATTTGTGGTTCTCTCAAATAGTGGTTGAGTGGACATAAGGGAGGGCATTGCACTTTCTAACTCTCTGGCTGTCAGGTTCATATAAGAGCACCACTCTGAGGTCCCTGAATGGTATGAACTTTTTAGCTCAGATGGATTTGCTTTGTGACAAAAGAGCTGGATACAGTCATGCAGGTGTGGGGCTTGCCTCTGTCTCCTGAAGGCTTCACAACCAGCAGAACTTCCCCTCATTACTCCCTTATGGAGATTCTTTGCCTATCAACCTACCCAAACATCTATTTGAATACTCCCTCCTCCTTCCCTTTCCCAGTGTCATTTGTGTTCAGTCAGTGGCACAAGGATCTGTCCCAGATATTGTCCTTGCTGACCTGTGAGCAAGAATCCTGCTGTAAAGGTGCAACTCAGCCCCTGCCTAAGGTGTGCCAGACTTGGGATTCTCTTGCCCTGTGCTGAAGTACTCACTGGAGGGACAGTGTGAGGCTGGTGGCAGCTCTTACACCTGGCACTGTACAGCCTTTCACCTGGCAACACAGCTGGGTTTTGATAACCTTCATGAGCTGCCACTTGTGTGGAAGTTCTGGGCTGTTTTACAGCCTTTCACACCAAGCACATGAGAGGGAAGCTGCTGCTGGCACAGGCTGCATCCACCTCTGCCTGCACCACGCTGTGTTGGGCACAGCCCCTGCTGCAAGGCAGGCAGTGGGGATTGCATCTTCCCTCTTGCAGAGCAGGTTCCCATTACAGTCAGTAGCTCAGAGAGAGGGTTTCTTCCCAGACAAGAACCTTTCATGCCCAGCAGTTTTCATTTCAGCCCCGTGTGGCAAAACAAGCTTAACAGCCTCCCTGTGGTACCCCAGGGTGGAACTTCTTTCCAGTTTTCATGCTCTGTGTCTTAACAGTTCTAAAGTTCTGCTGAGTGGGGGCTTACCTGGAGCTGTTGTTTCAATGCTTCCCCTCCCTGTAATTACACAGTCTGCTCTTCCAGCCGTACATTAATCTAATCTGGAACAGGACATTACCTCCTGCCCCCTCAGGTGTCAAACATCCCTGTTGATAATAAAATCCTTCCCACTAGAACTGCAAAACCAGAGAGGTTATGTAAAGGGGTTGCAGTTTAATATTAGGATGAAATAATTCCTTTTTAAGATTGGGTAAAAGGGTTTTAGGAAACCTGTCTACTACAAAGAAGCAGCTCTAGAGAAAATCACATACTTAGCTAGGGCTTGGTTTCAAGATAAGAAAACACAAAAAGATATCAAACCACTTTTGTGTTTTTCTTTCATGGAGCTGGAAGTAATATGTTCATTATTAGGTCTTTGGGAAGAGAGAGAGGTTTTCCAGCCTTCCAAGCATAGCACTTTTATTCTTAAATATCCATCTGTATGCTGACCTTCATGTTATACCTGGTTGTGTTATAGGCTCATGGGCTTGAATTACACTTTGATTGCAAGTATGGCAATATCTGCTCAAACAAGAGCACTTTAAACACTTGTGTGTTTAAACAGCTTCATATTGAGCCATACATCTGTAACTTCCCTCTGCACATCCTTCAACTCTTTGATAACTGGGAAGTGGATTTGTTTTTCTGATTCCAGTTTTACTCTTTTCCCTGCTTTTTTAACCGTTCGATTTAAGAAGCATCTTCTAAATGTGTGCTCAAGAGTGTTTAAAGTTTCTGTTTTGTATAGTATTTGACAGTGTTTGACTGCATTGTGAGAGGTATTTTAGAGAGAGCATTGGAACAGGCTCCCCAGAGAAGCCATCCCTGGAAGTGTTTGGAAAACACATAGATGTTTAGTGGGCATGGTGATATTCAGTCAAAGTTTGGACCTGGTGATCTTGGAGGTCCTTTCCTGCCTTAATGATTCTATGTTTTGTGCAAAATTATGTGAGTACTTGACAGCTCCACTATAGGCTGCTCAAAGAAAGCAAGTGCTGCATTCATAGAGAGAAAGCAATGGTCTTAAGGTTACTCCAAATTTTTATGGGAAAGCATTAATGCTTAAAATAATTTTAGAAAAGCCCTTGTGGCAAGAGGGAGCTGCTTTACTGGTGGGCAAGAAAAAAATCAACATAAATGTCATAGAGGGGACTGAATAGGAACTACAGTTACCCAGGGGAGCTGGGAAAACAGGATTCAGGCAAAACTCTGAACAGGGGTCTCTCACTGAAAATCTTTCTGCTTGCAGATCTTACAGGCTGTGAAATCTTTTCACTCTCTGTCAGGATCAGTACTTTTAAGAGACTTAGGTAACTCCATAGTGACAAGAGATCAGCTCTGAGTTTAAACATCAGCAAGAGGTGACAGAGGCCACTCCAGCTGCAGGATGCAGCACCACATACTGTTGAGGATATCTGGAGAGCACAAAAGGCTGGTTCTCCATTGCTGCACTTGCATGCTCCAATTTTCAGCCCTGACTTGGAGGTTTTTCTGGTGATCCATCTAAAAATATTGATAAGACATTTATTTGTGGTGCTGATTTTCTGCTTAGAGAAAGACTTTTGTCTCCATGGCTTTAGAACTGGGTATTGAGGTTTGAGAAGTTCTGAGTTTAGTTTGTGTCATTTGCTGCTGGGGCAGCATGGGCAAGCATGGACACAATTTTAGAGATGGCTTCTGATTTTAGATGCTGCAGTATTGAATGTTACTGCTTCAGACATTGCAGTGCCTAAGTGTGTAGTGGTCAAGTTCTGCAGAGGACCTTCTCTCATGATAGTTTTTGATAACTTCCAAGTTGTGAGTTCAAATTTAATTATTCTTAAAAATGATACAGCTACAGGATGATAATGTATCCACTGGTGGGACTTTGCATAACTTTTGTAGAACAAGAATGCAGAAAAGGGGCCACTGCACCTCACAGCATTCTGTCATTCTTCCTCTTTCCCAGTTTGTACCCCACTGAGTGAGGACCCCAGCATGATGAAATTTGACAGCTGAAGCCAACTGCAGAGACAGGGAGCTCACAGGACATCTTCAACAGCTGCCTCAGAGCTACTGACTTCAAAAGCAGATGTTTCCCATCAGCTCTCCCCACCACTCAGGCACCCCTTGTCTCAACTGAGCTCATGCTGAGATCCTTTGTGCTCCCAGTGCAGCTGTGCTCTCTAAGTAGAGGCTAAATCTGCCCAGCTGTTGAAGTGGCAGTGATAGCATAGCTTTGTGAGAAATCCATCTGCTTCCAACAGCATGGCCCAAATTGTTTTCCGTGCCTCGAAAGTTCTGGATGAGTTCACATTTGTTCTTTTCCTACTGCCATCAGCAAAGGAAATGAGGGAGTGGAAAGAGCTGGCCAGTTTTACAAACAAAGTCTCCTAGTCTGGGGAACTGACCCAAAGAGAGTACAAGAGGAGAGGAGTTAGGATTACATTTGCTACAAGAGTCCTAGAAGTTCCTAGAACACAGAGCAAAAAAATGCAGAAAATATGATAGCTTGAAGTTTCATGTGATCATAGGGCTGGAATGTAGCCCATCTGCAAGACCAGTTTTCTTTAATTAGAAATGCTTGAGTGCTTCTTACACTCTCTTTAGCTGAGAGAATAACTGATGATCTCCTTGTGTTCACAGTCCGAGGGCACGAGGCTGCAGAAGGACCTCCGAACTTACTTGGCTTCTGTCAAAGGTAAGGTCTGCATGGGCAGAGGTTTGTTCCCCTCTAGTGCTTTCCTCCACAGTGAGGTTTCCCCAGTCATGAGTTGCAGGACAGGTCAGCTTTGTCAGAGGGGAATCTTTCAGAATCCTTTGGGACCAGCTGGGATGGAATGGGGTTGTGCTTTGATGCCAAACACGTGGTGCTGTCTTAGCAGATGGAGCTTCACATGTTCTTCTAGGGGTGGATGAAAACAAAGGGCTTGATGTGACTGCACCCTTGGTTCCTTTCTCCCTCTGGTTTCCTTCCATCTCTGTATCATCTAGGGTCAGACATTTAATAAGGAAGAGCTCAGCATCTGTTGTAATGCTCCTGTGCCTTCATTCCTCAGGATAAGGGTTAAATTGGGAGGAACACATTATATTCTTCTTTGTCTGAACAGTTCCCTCTTCTTTCCTAGCTATGCACGAGGCCTCCAAGAAGCTGACAGAGTGTTTGCAGGAAGTTTATGAGCCAGATTGGCCTGGCAGAGATGACACAAATAAAATAGCAGAGGTAAGATTGTCCAGGATGTGGGGATGTCCAGACTTGCTCTGTCAGCAGAGATGAGCTTTGGAAGCTATGTCTGTGCACCACATTTCTTCAGGCATTTGACTTTGCAGAAGAATTGAAGACAAACTCAGCACTGTGAAGAAAGGAAAGCTGAAAGGATGTGGCCTGTATTTTTGTAGGAGATTGTTGCCAGATTCTTGTACATTACACAGAAGCATACACTTATGTCCAGAAGCTGTTTGTTTCCCCCAGAGTGGCTAAATGGGCACAGAGGATTCCAAAAGAAACTCACCAGGGCCAACTGGGTGTACTGCTTATGTTCTGTGTAAGAGAGAAGGGCAGATAAAACCATGGCTAAAGCAGTCAGAGCAGCCAGTTGTGTAGCTGCAACAACCCCTCATGGCAGTACAATCAGCTGCCTTGTTTCATTGCTTCCTTGTTTGGCTGAGCCATGTGTCACCCCAAACTGCTGCTGTTCTCATCCCTTGGGGAGGTGATGCCTCTCCAGCTTGCCCAGGTGTTTTCTGTGGAGCTTAGGGCACAGCCTGCCATTTGGCAGCATGGATCTCCCTTGGCTGTGCCTGTGGTGGGTCCAGCTGGAGGCAGCACCCTCTGCTCTCCTGCTGAGCAGCAGCTGGGGCAGTTCAGCTCTCTGGATTCCTTTGCCATGAGGCTGCAGGACTGGGTTATCTGCAGCTGCCTGTGGCACTGGAGAAGTGGTGTAGGGGTAGACAGGAGAGCAGGAGGATCCTTCCTTCCCATTCTTTCCCCTGCAGACAATCTCACCTGAAATAACATCTGTATCTTGCTCAGGAAATAGTGACTTCAAAGCAGATAATTCAAACAAAGCTTCAATGTTTCCAGGTCAATTTTTTCATTAACATGGAAACTTTGCATTAGGAAGTGCTGTTGCAGTAAATAATGGAGTTGTATTTCAGCTGGTTTGGCTTCACAGTCTCTGTTGGCCTTGTTTCTTCCTGAACCACTCTGGTACCTCCTGAGAGATTGGTAAATTTTGTCCTTGGAAAGCTTCAGAAAATTTGAGCTAGAGGGATCAAAGGGAACATGAATCCTGAGGACTGATTGTAGCTGCCCTTTGTCTTCAAGAATATTTTCAGCTTTCCACCTCCCCCTTTAATTCATTGTTTATATTTTGCTTGTGAAAAGCAGGTGAGAGAGAAGAGTTATTCATGCCTCCTAAAAAGCATAAAGTGGGAATTTTTCCTGAATGTTTTAGTCAAAACCCTTTGTTCAAGTGGAAAAACAGGAGAGAGGGGTAATTTTCACCTAATCCAAGGTGTTGATAGGAAATTACTGTGCCTGAGCTGAGGTCAAGGATAAAGTGGGCACAGCTCAGGGTGCAAGCCTTGGCTGTGGCCTGCATTGAGCTGTGGAGGCAGGTGGTGTGAGGGCTGAAGACTGCTAGTGTAGCTTTCTGTTGTTCATGATTCCCCAGAAAGCTGTATTGTAATGAAAAATAGAAAATGATGCCTTGTGGTGTCAGGTGTCCCTTTTTTGTAGCTGCTGGGAGAAGGAGGCAAAACCAGCCTGACAATTATCTTCCATTGTACAGACTTGAGTTTAACTTTGCAGGGAAAGATAGGGAATTTTGTCCTTGGAAAGGTCACCTGAATTAGCAACATCAGGCTTTCTCATTTCTGCCAAGATCTGTCATCATTAGTTTTCCAAAGAAATTACTGTTTCTTAAGAGCTCCAAGGGCCCAAGATTGTTGGCTGTAGCACTCACAGAGAAAAACAGAAATGTGGAGCCCTATGTTCTCAATGGTTAACTCATTACTTTTGTTTTTCAGAACAATGATCTCCTATGGACGGATTTCCATCAGAAGCTGGTGGATCAAGCACTTCTGACCATGGATACATACCTTGGCCAATTTCCAGATATTAAAGTAAGATTCTCTTTAAACTATTTGATCTAGGGTGTCACAGCAGATAAAAACTCTGAAGATCAATTTCTTACATCTCCATCTTGAGGAAGAATGTGTGCTGTGCTTCTCCAAGGTCTTCTTTGAAAGCAGCCAAGATCTCTGCAGCTCTGGGTTAATTGAAAATGTTTTATTCTATTTTTGGGCTTGAAGCAAGAGTGAAGAATCCAGGGGAACGATGCTGAAGAGAAAATATAAGTGTGAAAGAGGAGGATCCATGAAAATCCCTATTGCATCAGAGTGCAGGGGGGCAGTGTCAGCAATAGCTCAGAAGGTCTCGATTTCTCTTTCTGGTCCTTTTGTCTTTTAACTACCTTGTAAGCAGAAAGCATTGAGGAAGCAGTTAGTGGCAAATGTACTTTATGAGTAGAGGCTGATGTGGAAGGCAGATTTCTGTGAGTCCTTGAAATCCTGCTGTGTGTATAACCAGCTTTTTTCAGGGAAGGGAGAATGCTGGAAAAATGTCTTTTTGGGATACAGGGCCCTGAGTTTGAATGATGTCCTGTGGCCTTCCCTTCCCCCACAGTTACCTCCTCTCTATTCATTTTGAGGTTATGCAGGAAATGTCTTCACCATATGGAAGCACTAGTAATGATATCACCATATGGGAAGTATCAGCTTGGCTACTTTCCAGGGAAAGCAACCTTTTCCCCACCACATGTCTCTTAAAACGTTTGTCAATATTTATTGCTTCAGGAGGATTGTGCTGTATCAAATGGGGGTAGGTCACAGGCTTGTGATAATCTCTGAACAGCAGTGTCCTCATCACCTGGGACTCCCTGGTTTTGCTTCATTCTTCCAGCCTCTTCTGTCCCTGGAAGTTTGAAGTGGGGAAGGGCTGTGGCTTTCCACCCACTGAAGGCTGTAGGGCTGATCTCTCTGGGGTGTGATGCCGTGTGCCTCAGTCAGAAGTGCAACCATCACACGTGCCTGAAAATGCTGGCCTTTTTTCTCTGAATTAAATTATGATGTTTGTTTATATAAGAAGGAAGAGTTATGATCTTTGTACTAAAGTTGCAGTTATGTCTGCAAACTAAGATTCTTGCTACACCATTTTCTGACACTGATGGTTTCACTCTGTTGACATCATGGCAGTTGGCCTCAGCAGCCTGAATTTCATCCATAGGTCTGAAAAGTGTGGGAACAAAAATAGGTATGCAAAGATGAATAAATACCAAAATATTGCTAGAGGTATCTGACTTCTGAATGGGTCACTAAAGTGTTGACTACTAATGTTCTTTCTCAGTTGTCAGATGATATTCTAGAAAAGGCAAAATTTATATTATTGCATGAAAGCAATTTTATGTGCAATTCAAGTAATGCTTTAGAGAGCACTACTCACCTCTCCTTCCCTTCCTAAAACCAGTGCCTTTATGTTGGTTCTTATAGCAAGATATGGATGTGTTTTGCTGAAGTTGACTATTCCTTTAAAATGGACTTCCAGTGGTACGAACCTAAAAAAGTCAGTATGTTTTTATGGGTAATTCAGCTGGATACATCATCCTCCTTACCCCAGGCAGTGAGAAGTGCTCAAATCAAGTGTATTTTTGTCTAGTGGTAGAAACTCCCTAGAAATGCAGCTGTTGAACATTGCTATGCCTGTACAGAAGTATAGTTAGGCCTCACATAAGGAATTAGAGTTCTTGAGACTGGCAGGCAAAAGAAGCTCCAGTCTTACGTAATTTACAGAATATTTGACTTGGTTTTTGTTGCTGTGGTAATAGTTTTCCAGTTTTTGTTTTCCTCAAAGTGAAATTTTCTGCTTTCCCTGGAATTCTGACATTACTAGGGTAATTGTTGATTTATTGTACTACGGTAAAAGTTGATTTATGGAGAGAAGAGGATTTTAATTTAGTTGTGAAAAGGCCTGTTTTTATTAATGGCCCAGTAATTAAAATGTGTGAAGAGTTAGATCATGCATGCATTATTTTTTGTAACATTCTAACGTGTTTTGAATCCATCTGTACTTGAGGGGCTGTAAAAATTCCCTTGGATTTTTTGGACTTGAATTCCACAGCAGGAGTGTGAAAACAGAGCATGCCTTTAGTAAGAAATTTCCATGTTAAAGAAAATAATTTATCTCATGTTGGATGTTTACCCCTGAATAAGGCCTCTCCATCTTCTCTAACTTGACAAATGGGAATGCAAAAAGTACTTTAAACTTTCTTTGCAGGTCAGCATCTGTACTTCTTGGAGAAGGACTCTTCTTGCATAATCTTTAATATTTCTGAGTTCAGTTTCTGGTTGGTTTTGCACAATATGCAATAAAAGTACAGGTCTTTGCAGTGAGGCCAGAGAAGATAAACTACAGCCCAAGTTCTGAATAGCTGTGGAATTAGGGATTTTCTGTCTTTCACTAAGACTGGTGCTCTACTAGCTGTAAAACCAAGTATCAGTGAAGAAGGGTGTGGAGGGCAAATGTTTTTTTGTGAGGCTTGGCTTTGGTTTGGGTTTATTTGTTTTTTTAAAGGAGGCTCAAATTAAGATGGATTTGTTGCAAAGTAGTAAAGTCTGTTGGAGTTCAGCTGTTACATTGGGGTAGTGGTGGGTACCTGCAGCTGTCCTGGAATCTTAGCAGGGAGCCCTGCAGCCTTCCAGGGCTGGGCTAAATCCTGTTAGTGCCGTCACAGGCAGCAGTGTGATCAGTGTGTACTCCAGGAGGCTCACACCCTGTCTGTCTGTACCTTACAGCATTTCCCTGTACTCCAGTAGAAACATGGGGGTGGGTGTTAGAAGTTTGGGAGCTGCATAAACATGGAGGAGTTACTTTGTTTGAAGGATGGGTGACATTGAATCAAATTCCCTGGTGGAAAAGCTGAAGTGGCTGTTTGCCATGTCAGAGGTAGGGAAAACTCCAGCTGTCTCTACCAGGCTGACCTGGGGCAAAATGGTATCTCTTAAATCCCAGATGCGGCTGTGTTTCCTCTAGTGTGTTTGTAAGATGCATTAACTTGCATCTCAGATTGCTGTGCAGCTGGAAGCCCCCTCCAATACCTTGTGTCCTGGCTGGCAGTGTTTGGGAGGTGTCTTGTAGTGACCTCGATTGTGGGGTGGCTCAGCTTCTGCATGACTCCTCTCTTGTTGTGAGCTGAGCATTTAGAAGAGAGTTTGGGTGTGCGTGTGGCTGAGATCCTGCAGATCTGCCGTGACTCACCCAGAGCTGCAGCAGCATTTACTGGAAGTGCAGAGGAGCATGTGTGGGAGATGTGTGAGCTGCTCCCAGCTGGTCTGGAGGAGAGATCAGTCCAAGTGTGGTTTTGCAGCATATCTGCAGGAGCTTGGGGAGAGGAAACCACAGCTCCTTGCCAAGCACAGGAGAGAAGGGGATTCTGCTTTTGCGAGTAAATCCCAGTGCTGATTCCACATTCTGAACTTTCTGTGTCCCTGGGCTTTGTGGTTAATTAGAAATCCTCCTGGCTGCTTGCCATGCCTTTTCACTCTCTTATCCAGCCTGTCTCTGGACTGCTGATTACCGATGCTGGTCCGGCTCTCTGATCTGGGGGTAAACATTATGGTCAGGCTGGGGAGACATGTACTCCAGCCCAGATAGTCTGGGATGTTTGCAGACAGTGTGGGAGGAAGGGGGCTGAGGGGATTGCTAATTCCTAAAACAGGGAAGCCCAGTGGACTAGACCCTCAATAAAGTGCAACTCTGTTGGGAGAGAGAGCCTGAGGGTCCTCAGTTCGAGGAGGGTAACACAGGACCAAGCTGCACACCTCTGTGTCCTGCATTCTCAACCATGGGATTGTTGAGACTCCATTCCTGAATCCAAGTCTGGTACAAAGTCAGCTCCCTCCTTTTATTTGTTTTGGCTTCAGTGTTGCATGTTGGTGACCCAGTGCACTTTCCCTTGCACTTCTCTTGTTTAAATGTTGGTGACAGCAGACCTCTGCCTGTGGCTGTAGTCACTACTGTCTACAGCTTCTGTCACAGGGTCCAAAAGGCTGTCCATGGCATATCCTGAGCATGTGGATGAGCGCTTTTGCTGTGCTGGCAGCGGAAATGTCTTCTTTTGTTGAAGTTAATCTCTCAGGCTTCCACACAAACCAGTGAACTGGCTAGTTAGAGACTGGCTGCAGCCCTCAGGAAGCCCTGAAAATAATGAAGCATTACCTGTAGGATGCAGGCACATTGTGGGGCTTAGGAAGCAGCTAAAGTTCTGAAAACGTGTGTCACCCAGAGGTGGGGCCTGTTGGCTGGGATCCCTTCACCTTCCTTTGATGGGTCCTCTCTCCTCCTGAGGCGCTCCCTCTGAAATGGTGCTTGCCACAGGTGGCTCCCAGGACCTCCTCTCTGGGCAGCCTGTGTGGAGGATCCAGGGAGAGTCCTTGCATGGGCAGAGTGTGGGGTGTTCTGGAAGTTGGGTGAAGAGGAGGGGTTTTTTTTCCCTGGGAGGTTTTGCAGTTTTGGCTGCTGGGAAAGATTGGTGTGACTCTTCTCTCCATCTTTCTAGTCTCGTATCGCAAAGCGAGGAAGGAAACTTGTGGATTACGACAGTGCCAGACACCACTTTGAAGCCCTGCAAACTGCAAAGAAGAAGGATGAAACCAAAATTGCAAAGGTAAAGCAATCAGGAGGATGTGGAGCCTTCCTTTCTTTTTGGGAGGTCTGCATCTGCCAACTGAGCAGCTTTTAAGTTCACCTGTACCTCTTCATTGTGTTTTCATAGAATTCATTCATGCTGGAAAGGACCTATGAGATCATTGAGGTGTTGTGAACTGGTGAGGTTTTGCTAGGTATTTCCTTCTCATTTGTTTAGTTTTCCTGGAAGGCAGGATGGCCTCTGTTGGATTGGTTCAGACCCACCATCACCAGTCTGCATGTCTTGGTGGCCAAATGCTCAGGTGTGGGTTTTGTCACGTGCACAGGAGCAGCAACCTCTGGCAGAAAAGCCAGTGTGCCCCTTGGGGAACCAAAATATTGCAATGCTCCAGAAAAATGTTACAGTTTGCCTGCTTCTTGGGACTCTGTCTCCCTATCCTAGAGCACCAGTAAGAATGAGTGTTACTTGAGGTTGGTTGTGTTTGTGAAGGCCTCTGATATCTAGAAGAGAGACCCTTAGGACTGCGAGTAACAAGTACATCGATGGAAATGCACTCTTTGCATAGTTGATTAATGTATTCTGTGTCTGTTGGTTGCAGTTACTGGATAATAAATATGGCTGAAAGCAGAAAAATAAGAGTTTTCTCTTGCCAGGTTTCTTTCCTGCCTGAATAGCTTGATCCAGGGCTTGCTGAACATTCAAGTGAAGGATTTTATTTTTATTGAGATTTATTTTAATAAAAAAATTAAATTTACATTTTTAATGTAGTAGAAGAAAGATAACTTTGTTAAAGTTATAGAAAGTGCTAATTTTGTTCTAGTACCCTAAGTGTATTTGAACACACTTGCTTCCCTTCACAGGACACTTCCTGACACAACAGAATAGTCCAGGGCTGGGGAGACATCTTTAATACTCTTCAACGTGGGAGTAAATTGTGACTTTTCAGGTAGAAGCAGTGCAGGATAGAAAGACCCCGGATCTGTATCTTTTAACCAGGCTGACAATATATGTCATCCTTTGCTTAGGGTTATTTCTGGTAGGGGGAAATATGAGCTATGTAGGAGATGCTGGTGTTTTTCTTGCATAGAAGAAATCTTTAATTAAGATTTAAATTAAGATGCATCTCTTCCCTGAGTGAAAGATGTGCATTTAGTGGCCACAGTACTTTCATGGTTAAGCTGCAAGTCATCAGTCATCTACACTGCACTGCATGCACTGTGATTAACCTTGACAGGCAAAAGAGGAGAGAGATTGATGGCCCAAGTGTCATAGCATCACTTCTGTGGCAAAGCAAGTCTTCATTCTGTATGCAAGGCATGAGGCCCAGCTGGTTGTGCCTTCAGTTCAAAGCAGTAATTCATTGTGTTTGGGGTAAGAGCAGAATTTCCCTGGGGCATGTTATTTTATTGGTGCATGCCAGTGGGATCTTTGCTGCAGTGGAAATGGATTTTGTAGGAATTGATCTACTGAGGTTGGTACTGGTGCTCTGCAGCAGAGGTTGGCTGCCTTTTATCACTGCTGCACTCATGGTTGCCCCAGATGCTCAGCTAAGATGATACAACAGGTATGGAAAAAAGTGCAGTTTGAAAAGTGAAATACTGGGAGTTAGAAGTTGGTGCTCTGTCCATGATTTAGCCTGTGAAAGGGTCTCTCAGTACCTGATCAAACTCTCCTTGTTAGCCAAAACGTGCTCTGGATCAGATCTTTCCACCTTCTGTAATTTAGGCCATAAGCTCATGCACAGGATAATACGTGACACATTGCACTGTCCTGATCCTGCAGAGATGGGAGCAGCAAGTCCCAGGGGATTTTGCATGTATTTCCACTGCCCAGCCTGTGATCTGGCATTTGCAGTCACACAGCTCTGCAGGGCTGTGGGCAGCAGCCAGGGCTCAGCCTGCATTCAGCTGCTGTAGGTAGTTCACCTCTATCTTTCTGTGCCTGGAGTTTTTGCTCCTTTGACCTTTGAAGTAGGGTTGTCCCAGTGTAAGTTACTTTGGAATGTGATGACAGACCCCCTAGGAAAGAGAAATTATGTTTCTGACACAGGATACAGTGGGAACTGGTTTGATTAAGGTTTCATGGTATGGTAACAGAAACAGCAGTGAAAATACTTTTTGGCACTACGTGGTCTCTTTTATTCTTCTCTAATACATGGATGTTCTTTTTCCACCCAGGGCCCCTGCCACCTATTGCTAAACTTATATCCTGCTATTAAAATTAATCACTGTGGACTTTCAGCTGTTGCATGCAAATAATTATAATGGTTAATTAATCCTGACCTCTCTTTAAGGAGCTCCAACTTCACAGCCATGCCTTGGAGTAGGGTTGTCTGTGTGCTAGGTCACTAACAACTGTATCTGTTGCTCTTACAGCTGCCTGGCTGGTCTGCAGTATCCAGCCCACATGGGAGCATTAATTACTGCTAAACTTGGCATGCTTCAAAGGATTCATAACTGATCAGTCCGGGGATGTTTGTTTTTTTTCTCTCGCCTTGGTGATACTGGTTTGGCCCAGCCTCTAAATACACTCTCTGTTGTGATTTTAATTTTTTTATCCTAAAAGATATATGTTTGTGTCTCTCTTGTTCTCTGTTTATTTTTTCTTTTTTTTTTTTTTTTCCACTCAAACATGCTCCCTCCCCCAGCCTGTTTCGCTGCTTGAGAAAGCTGCGCCTCAGTGGTGTCAAGGGAAGCTACAAGCTCACCTCGTTGCACAAACTAATCTGCTCCGAAATCAGGTGACTGCTGATCTACCTGGCTCTAACCCTGCATGCGCTATTTTGGGCTCTAGATTGTACCATGCAAGTAATCTCTAGGCAACGTTCACTCTGGTCCTCTCTGATAAGTGTGTCCTTGACACTGCTTAGCCACAGGGGAAGCTGCTGACCAGTGAATCAATCTGTGCCTGCCCAATTGATTTCTGCTCGGGTGTGTTAACACTGGACTGTTGTTTTCTGCCTCAAAATGAAAAGTGGATGAAGAAAGGCTGTGGAATAACTCTGAGGCAGAGGGTGATGTAGTACACGGTTCCTCCAATTACTGCTTCCATTTAGCTCTAAGGGCAGCAGTAATTTTTTATTGTTGCTGTTTCGAAAAAAGTAAAAAAGGAAATACTGAAAAATTGGCTGATGGAGTAAAGCCACAAAAAAATAACATTGGGATTTCTGTGGCTGCTGAGTTAGCTTGCAACATTCTCCTGTGGTAAAGTCCATGTTTCCCAAATGAGCACTGTCCTGGTTGTTGTGGTTTAAAAGAGCCATTTTTAGATACAATTTTGATCTGCACAGGAGAAGAGATGGGCCCAGATCAGGCAATTTGCTCCCTGTGTGACATTATTTGAACAATTCCAGACTGAGGTCAAGATGGTGTAATCTGGCAGAACTTAGGTTATAGCATCTTGGGGGACATGAGCAGCTCAGAGGAACTGCAGGGAATAAAATTTCAATCCTACTTGCACAGAAGTGTGACTTTCTCATGAAATCTCAGTCAGTGTTTCCATTGGAACACCTTAAGGGATAAGAGGAAGCTGTCAGAAAATAGTCAGGGAGAAGAAAATGCTTTCAGTGAGAAAGAGATAAATCCTTACCCAGACTGGGAGAACACCAGTTACCTGCTCACATGCCTCCTGGTGAGCTCATCTGTTCTCATTCAGATGCTCCTATGCCTTCACATTCCTTGTCCATGGAATGAATTGCAGTTTAGAAATGCCTCTCACCTTACGAAGCCCCTGGGTTTTTTACAGTCACTTTATGACTTTAGATCAGGGAAAATACTCCATTACCACATCAGTAAAGCTTGGGGAAAGAACAGCTGTTAGCAGCCCTGCTTAAGATGCAGAGCAAAGGGATGAAATATGTATTCATTCTTAATTGAAGGGAGAAGGACACATGGCAGGCTGCCGGGGGGCTTTTTCTGTGCCTCTGCTGGCCCAGCTGGGAACTACCTGTACAGCTGTGGTTCTTGACTGGTCTGTTTGGTGGAATTTCTGGAGGACTAGAAAACAGGCATGGGAAATTTCTCAAGTCACCAATAAATATATAAATCTATCAGCTCTTGGGCATTTTTCCTCTTCTCAGACTTGGCTGTGGGTGACTGCTGTAATAGCAGCATGCACAGACTGCCCAAAGAAGCAGTACCTATGAGTGCCCCCTCATCCATTGCCTGTGGATCTTAGGCTACCAAGAGTCACTCCATAATTTCACTGTACTGGATGACTTTGCCCTACAGCATGTGCAAGGGACTGTGTAATCTTTCCACCCACAGTTGTGTGTGGTGTGGGGGCGGTAATCTCCTTATACCTGGCATTATTATTTTCAGTGACCACAGATATTTTCAAACAGTCCCTTTTATTCCTCAGCTAAGTAATGCTATTGACTACCCTAATTTTCTGTTTCTATTTGTGCAAGTATTTGGGGTTTTTCTTTATTTTATTTTTGGTTGGAAACTAACAAGAAAAAAAAAACTCTAATAAAGAACATTAGTTGTATCCTGAACCTATAGGTTTTGCAGCTTGCCTTCACAAACATCGGTAGGTATGCAAAAAAAAGCTTCAGTTTTTACATTTGTGTGATTTCAAGACTGAAGGTATTAATGACAGTCCTAAATCTCATTAACCTCTTGAGAAAACCAGAAGGGCTGATGATGCTGTATTTATTGAGAGACTTCAGAATGTTAAGCCTAAAAAAAGTCTGTTTTTACCAGCAGCTGTGTTGCTGTCTCTCCTGAAAATTTTACAACTTCCATGCAAAAATGGGGTCAGTGAGATCTGGTATTTCTACTGTAAAGCAAAGTCCCTCCCTCCAGTGCACAAACTTCTGGCTCTTTAGGCCTTTAGCAGATAATAACAGAAACAACACAGTGGGGATTTTTTGTGAAGTCTGCTGTGGGAGTTGCTGTTGTACACTCCCAGTTAGAAATGTCAGTGACTGTGCTTTTTGAAACAAAGAGAAAAATGGCTTAGAACAGCAAATTCTTGCCTTTTGACTCAGCTCTGCTGACTTGTTTAATGCAGACTAAAAAGTAACATCCTTGGTGCTGCAGAGATAACAGAACAATATCTGTCGGAGAAAGTCAGCAAGCTGAGAGGCAGGTCTGGTTGGGCCTGGAGGGGGTATTCCTGCTCTATTCCTTATCCCTGCCTCTTGGATACCTAAACTATTTACTGAGCAATGCCTAATTACCACAGTTCACAACGTAGTCTTGGAAGTGAGATGGGTCACCAGGCTGCCTGAAAACACCAGGCTGGACATAACCAGACACTCAGGGGGACTGAGATGTGTGGTAGTAGCAGAAACAATGTGAAACAATTGGCTCCTGCCACAACTGAGCTGGTTGTGCTTGGCACTCTGAGCTTGGGCAAGGTGGAAGGTCAGGAAAGCATTTGTTGTCTGTCTCCTGCTCAAACCTTCCCCCTTATAGACAGGGAGAGGAGACAAAGATTTTCCGAGATCACATTTTATGGCTGTGGGCATTAAGTTCTTCTGCCTCGGTTTCCCCTCAGGGTGGCCAGGATGTCAGCTGAAACAGCAAGTGCAGAGATGTGACAGGGGGCTCTGCCCTGGAGCCTGTCTCTGCCTTTCCCCACCTCATTCCCTGAGCTGTTTTTTTCTCTAGAAGGGCTTGTGAGCAGGCTGATGTCTGGCTTTGGCTCTGGCTGGGAGAAGTCAGGGCTATCAGGTGCCAGGATTCCAGCTTCTAAGAAAATAAATCCCACTAGTGAGAAGATCCCTGGGCTGAGTAAGGACTGAAGAATTAATTCAGTGCTCTACCTGGGGATAAGAGCACTAGCTGAGCCACAGGCCCTGGATGGATCCCTGATTCCTACAAGTTCTCTAGAGTGAACGTTGCCTGTTGTTGATTTTGCTTTTGCCTCGGGATGTCACAATATTCACGCATTGCTTTCTAGGTTCTTTGACCTTATAAGCAGGTAAACGAGAGAGGGAAAGAATGTTAAAGATATTCACCACATCTGAAAAACTAACAGCATTCAATGATGCCTCATCTCCCAGCTTTCACATCTCCTGGGTTGATTCTGTTTCCAGTATAGTTTGGAAGTTAGAATAAGATAAAGCCAAAGAGTGGACTTATTTTTTTTTTTTACTCCCTTTAAAATAGTTGCATTAGATGCACTCATTCATAAAGGTGTTTTAAGGCAGAATGAGTCATTGTCATCATTGCCTCTCATTCAGCATAAATTGTGTCTCTGTTCAAAAGACTTCTTGTTTGTTTTGTGCAAATCCTCTTGAAATGTTGAGTTTTTCAGTGAGTGTAGCAGCGAAACAGGGGTTTCTGGGTGGAAGCATCATGACCCCCTTTTCCCCTTGCCTGTTCCTCACCAGGTCTTCTTAATTTCTGAATACCTCCCAGATATGATTTTTTACGGGGAAAACTTTTTTGCCTGTCTTGAAAGCCTTAGCCTTGCCTCTGGCAGCAATGAGCAACCCTTTGACAGGTGAAGCTAGCTGGAAAGTAGGAGCTCCTGTGCTTTGCTCTTGAGTCAAGAAAGAAATGGAGAGTGAAAGGATCCTACCCTATATCATGGAGAGTGATTCCTGTGAGGAACAGGATTCTGAACTGCAAAATATTAAGCCCTTTCTCCCACCATTCCTGTTGTTGTATATAACTGTCACTAAGGAGCAGTAAGCTGGATTTCTTTAATTAAGCTGACACAAAGAAGATAAAATTTGATTTCATGGAAGGTGTAGGAATCTGACTGCAGGCTCGTAGGGAGATCCAGCTTCCACAGCTTGTGGGCTCTTTGCAGAGGCCTGTGGTGTAAAATTCCTGCTGTTGTCACTTATATAGGTACTTGTGCTGAACCTTCCAAGTTGCTCATGCAGGGATTTTTCCATTCTACATCCCACTGCGTGGCAGAATGCTGCTATAGATTACAGGATAGAAACATTTTAATTAGAAAACTTTAGGTCAGGGCCCTGAAAAGAGAAAGAAGTCACCTAGGACAGATGTAGAAAAGGGCATGTGCTTGTTGTTGGTGTCTGCTGTCAGCAACAGGAGCCAGTAACATCCTTTTTGTCACTGAAACCTGACAGAATTCTTCCATCAGTGTTGGGATCTGTCAGTGTCTAGGTCCAATGAACAGATCAAATTTAAACTCACCTGGCAGAAGGAGATCCCTTTTGGTGTTGGGGCTGACAGGCAGCCAGGGATTGCACTTGTGTGAGACCACTGAAACCAAGACGTGCTGCTGCTGAAGCCCTGCAGCCTGGCCCCCCTGGCACGACTCAAGCTTTGCATACCCTTCCTTGCTTCTCCAGTCAGCTTTGTGGGAGTCTATCAGCCAGGGATGCAGACCTCCTCTCTTCCTCATAAGAGATGGGGCTTTGGCATGACCTTACCTCAGCAGAGTTGCCACGAGGGAGGATTCTTCTCTAATGCCATTTGGGATGGATTTCAACTCTTTCTGAGATCTGGCAAGGGACAGAGGCCCCTATTACCTTCATCTGTATCCAAGCTGGAGGCTGAACTGCCTGACCATCTCCATTCGGTTTTTGAAGTCAGGGAAGTTTAAAGAACCTGAAACACAAGTTTGAATTGGTTGTTTGAATTACTTGCTGAGTGTATAAATGGGGAAATCCATTGAGAGAACCTGAGAGGAACACATTCAACCTGAAGGGTCACCTGTGGTACAACCCTGGTTCCTGGGAGACTCATTTGGGCTGCTGCTCACTTCATGCTAGAATTTTGCCTGGTCTCCCAAAGAAGTCAAAAGAGTCACAGTTGTTCCAGCCCTGCAGGGTACTTGTCTGTGCTGGAGCTGACAATCTCCCTTCTCTATTACTAAGGCTGAAGAAGAGTTAGTAAAGGCTCAGAAGGTGTTTGAAGAGATGAATGTTGATCTGCAGGAGGAACTGCCTTCACTATGGAATAGGTGAGTGCTGGAAGTTTTCCCAAGGGCTTGTTGGAAGGAAATAAGTATCCAAGCTCTTGGATCACAGTTCCTCTTAGGCTTGACTGGGTGTCTGCTCTTTTTTTTCCTGGATTGTCTCCATCTGTCCTAGGATTCCCCCCAGCCACAGGTTCTCTCTTGCGCTTTACTTCATGATTTTTCTGAAAAATATGATTTTACTACAAAGAAAACTCTATTTCTCTGCTTTGTCTGCTTAATCCCTTTGCCCTATCAACTCTGCTCAACTTTCTTCAAAGACTTGAGAGAGACCATGGGTTTGCCATACCAGTGATTGTGATGATGAAAAAGGAGGTGAAACAAAGACCAAGATTTAGCTTGGGGGATGAACTGTAGGGCAGCAGAAGCTGATTTATGGGGACAACACAGTGGAAAACTGGCAAAGTCTTCCTAGCAGTGCCCTGTTTCTTGTTCTTAAATGTGGTGATCATGTCCAGGATGACAGTGCTGGTCTGTGAGGATTGAGAAAGTGGGCAGCAGCAGGGTGGGAAAGCAAAGTGCTGATGTCTGCCTTCACTCTCCCTTGTAGCCAGCCTGAGAGCAGGCCTGGCTGGGGCAGGAGCTGGGAGGGACACAGGCATCTGGGTGGTTCCCTGTGCAGAGCTGTGACACTGCTGGCCGGGGACAGCCTCTCCCTGCTGCTGTTGCTGTTTGGCTGGGTGCTGCTAGAGCACTCTCTGTTGGCAGCTGGCAGGCTGGTGACAGGCAGCTGCTGGGATTTTAAGGTGCCACAGGTTTTTCACAGGCTCCTGCTATCCAGCTCATCCTTCTGCTTCCCTGTTGCTCTCTGTGTTATCCTTTGTTTTCTTACTTTTTCTGTCCCTGAAGCAAACAGTTCATGCTTTTTTGATTCCCTGGTGCAGAGGGACTTCTGGATGAGTTAACATCTGTCCCCTTGCTAATTCCCCCAGCTCTCCCAGCACTGTCTGCATCACAGCCTCTATCATTTTCTCTTTCCATCTTCTTACTGCTGGTGCTTTTTTTTTTTTTTTTTTTTTTCCTTCTTTTGTATTTTTTGTTTCTTTTTTCTTTCCCACCCTATGCCTCCCTTTCCCTTTAGTCAGCATAAATTCAGATCCTGTTCTACTTGGTCTCCTCTTCCTCCCTGGACATGTTTGTCCTGTGCCTGGCCTTTGCTCCATCATTCCATTTCCTTGCCACCCTCTCTTCTCACATGTACCATAACTGACAGAGTTGAGTTTGCATGGGAATGGTGGCTGGGAGGTAGCAGAAGGGGCAGGATTGAAAGGTTTTGAGAGATCATTGTGTCCATTAAGTTCTTCTGTCTTGTTTTCCATTTGGCAGTCGTGTTGGTTTCTATGTCAACACATTCCAGAGTATAGCTGGCCTAGAAGAAAACTTCCATAAAGAAATGAGCAAGGTAAGGCAACTAACAGCTTATCCTACTTGCTGTCTCTTCACTGTTAATAAAGAGAAACAAAACCCAAGATCCAGCAAACAAACAAACCCCAAACAAAGAAAAAACTAACCAACCAAAAACCCCCCAAAACTTCAAGCTAAAAAACAGCTGGAGCAAATGGCCCCATGTTGGAGCATAATACAAACCCTTAGTTTTTTCAGAGACACTTGGGACAAAGTCAGTCTGACACAGTAATGTAAAGGGATGGAGCTCAGGGAAGAGATCACAGGGCCACAGGCAGCAATGGGGAGTTCATGTCACTTGACAGCACTTGTTGGCAGATCCACAGAGGAAAGGGAAGCCACTCTCAGACGTATCTCTTGCTGCCTTTCTTTAGTTCATCTGTATTATGGATCTGTAACCTATGACGTGGTCAGGCTAAGCATGGTATCTGTTTTCCTCCCCCTGGCAGCCAGTTGCTGTGTACCCTCATTGTACCCAGGTGTGGGGTTAAAACCATGCAGGGTGTCTGCATGTTGGCTGAAGACTGAGACATGCCTCACTCTAGTCCCTCAAAAAAGGCTCTCCCCCACAGTACCTCTCTGCTTTGGCTTCTTTCCTGCCCTGTGACCTAAAAGAAGGCATTTAAATACTTAGCATGGGCCTTATATGGGCTAACAGTGTGCCTTGAACTGGGAATCACAACAGAAAGCAGTGTTGGCAAGCCAGATCCTGGTGTGTGTGGCAGCACCCAGGGGAGACTTCAGGACCAGTTTGTAGGAAAGTCCCCCATTGCCACTGTCATTTACAAATATGTTCTTGTTCTTTCAGTTAGCTAGAGAAATCCTGAATTCCTTAGGGTCTGTGTGTTGCTTGAAAATGTAAATGTTGCACTAATCCTGAGGCAGGACTGAGAGAGCCCATCTGGAAAACCCTTGTATTTTCTCTGCTCCCTAATGTCATCCTGACAACAAAACAGCCACTAAGCAACAGGAAACATTATAGTCCTTCAATTCCCAGCAGTCAGGGGCCCGCTGCCTTGGAGTAACACATCAGTTTTGAGCCCTGCTGACATTTTATGGGGTCTTTCCCAGCTAATAGCCTGCTCTTCTCCACCGAGGGATGAACTAAGTGTTGAGAATAGGGAGGATTGTTACAATTTCTAGTTTGTTGCTGTTAACTTATATTCAACAAAACGTGGGAAAGATGCTTGTTAGACAGGAATTCTCGTATGATTTTTCTTGTCAGGATTTTTTCTTTCTGGAAGAATTTTGTATGAGGGCAGGGCTTTTGCTTTGTTCCAGAAGAACCATCTGTTTCTTATTACTGCTACAGCATCCAATTAATTGCTGGTGTTGCCTGCACAATGCCTCCAACCTTGATTTCATTTCCCTCCTCCTACCAGTGATAAATCCGGTGTCTTGTCTTGTTTATGGATTGGCTCTTTCAGAATAGGAGTGTCTGGAGTGACTGTTGCAGCCTTCGGTGCCAGGGAGAGTTTAACCCCTAATACTGCATTTCTGCAAAGACATCCGGGTTCTGCCCAAGCCTAGGTGGCCCAGGCAGCTGGTAAAGTTAAGGGTTGTTCACCTGGAGGCCAGATGCCTTTGGCTCCACAGCTGAAATGGCCATATGCCAAGCTTTGCTAGACAGGCCTGAGAAATAGCTTTTGGCTACAAATCCAGAGTGAAGTTCCAGCTATAGGACACAGATCTTAGGTAAACAATCAGCCTGCTTCTGCAGTGGTACCTGGCAGCATACTGGTGGGCCCAGGTGACAGGGAAGCAAAGAGAAAGATCTATAAAGAAGACAGAACAATCCCAGAGAGGCCAGCAGTTCTTTGATAGCTCAAATGCTGTAGCACTGCATACCCCACAGAGAAGTGGAAACAGATTTAGGGTTGTCCTCTCTTGGGATAGCTGAGGAACTGTGTGTGTCCTGCCACAAGCCTGTGTTTGGTCAGTCTGTGCAGGCCAGCCCAGGCTCTCTTCTGGCATCTGAGCTCTTTTCTCATTCTTTTTGTCTTTTGTTTTTCTATTTTGCAGTTGAACCAAAATCTCCATGATGTCCTGCTGGGTCTAGACAAGCAGTATTCAGGCAATGCCTTCCCTGTTAAAGCACAGCCCAGGTCAGTAACTGTGGGTAGTGTCTTTCCCTCAGCAGGGGAGGTGGGACAGGGATATCTCTACCTACCCAGGGGTATTGAAACCTCCAAGTTGTCAGTTGCAAGTGATTTGCCCACCTGCCAGTGCCCTCCTGAGACTTCCTAGAGCCATGCCCAAGATTGCAGTTGGCACTGGGTGATGCAATGCAATACCTCTTACCTTTCTAGGGTAGCATCTGGAGCCTAAAATTGCACTAGGTGCTGATATTTAGGCAACTGACTCTCAGCTCTGCTTTTAAAATACAATTCCAGCTACTGAGCTGCCCTTCCTTCTGGGTGCAGTTGCCCAGCACCTGTCCCGTTCTTTCTCTCAAAAGCTCCCACCACATGCCTGCAGCTTGTCAGCTTGAAAACCAAAAGCTCATTTCTTCATCCCCTTCTTTGGCCCTCCAAACTTGGAATCACCATTTTGCCAAAGCCTTATTCCCATCCTGTGTACCTAGCTGAAGTGTGTTTCTCCTCCAAGTGTGTTTGTTGTGGAAGTAGTTGCAGGATCACTAGTATGAGGCCTCCTGAACTCAGAGCACTTTGTCCGTGTGTGTGCAAGGAGTGAGTGTCCTCTGGCCTTCAGTTTTCTTTCCTCAGCTGGTTCCTGTCTTGTATGTTTAAGTGCAAGTCTGCACATTCCCTAGCACTGAGAAGGGAGGGAGAGGTTGGGCTCTGGATTAGACTGACTGGCTCCCCTCCAAGTGCACGAGTGATGAAATAGTGCTGGGCTCTGTCTTCCAGCTGCTGCTAATCCCACGTGCTGGGTGAGCAGGAGCACAGCCCAGGTCCTCAGCTGGTGTGTTGATGGAGGGAGGTGGTGAAGTCAGCATGAAGTAAGGGTGAGCTGTGGTCTGAGTGCATTGGTTTAGAAGGGGTAGATCAGCTACTGAGGCCTCTGTTCTCCCTTGTGTCTCCTCCCAGTTTAACCTGTTGCAGTCAAGCACAGTTGACTTGCATGTCTTCTCCCAGCAATTCTTCCAGTGTGGTGTTTGCCAGCTCTGAAGAAAAAGGAAGTTTGGGTTGAATTTGGCCCCTGAATTCTGGATTGCTGGCAGCAGATTTCAGTGATGCTAGTTGGAATAGTACTTGTGAAAATAATACCTTCTTCCCAAGTTAGCATGTGGTGTCTGTTGATCATCACAACCCAACCAGACTGAAACCTTGTGAGGAGGCTGTGGTGCCCATCCTCCTGCTGCCATGGGCTGTGTTGTCTCTGTTAGCAGCATCCTCCAGGGTCCTTGAGGGAGGATGAGGTAACAGGACAGATGAAGGCTGTAGCTATTGCTTTGCCCAGCTCCTTTTTCCTCCTTTCTCTATTCCTTGAGGAGCTGATTGTAGGCAGTAGTGACAACCGGGCCCAGAGATGTTCATTGCTGTTGTGCAGAAAGTTTCTGGCCTTAAAGAGCTTTCAATGAACAAATTGCCTGTTTTTACAATTCCTGTCCCATCTCTACAATTCCTGCCCACCCCCAAACTGCCAGTTTCCTCTGGGGCTGTAACAGGTGTCTCAGCTGCATTTCTGTGCCCTTTGGCTGGCTGGGGGACCACATGGCCCTAGAACCCCAAGGTGAGTGCACGCAGAGGGGTCCCTGTGTGGGCAGCAGTCTGAGTGCTGCTGCTTCATCCCCCACTCACTGCATCTCAGCTGAGAGGCCAGACCTGTCCCACAGTGACTCTTCCTCCTGAGCACAGTGGAGCAGGGTGTTGTAGGAGGATATGGCAAAGATTTGCCAGGGTGGTTTTGCAGTGACCAGGAAATGCTGTGAGGCACTTCTGTGTCTGCTGCACGCCTGGCCCCTCACTGTGGCACAGGGATGGGATGAGAGTGTACAGGAGGAAATAGCCCTCACTCATCTGATGGCTTACTGTGGTCTGCAGTAGGAGCAGATGCTTCCCTAACCCTTTTTGTTGGGAGGGGTATTGGAGATTGATACAATGGCAGGAAATAAATGAGGAGGTGTGAGAAGAGAGGCAATTATCTGTGCACATCATTATGGCATTCATGCGAGGCCCTACAGAAATACTACTGTGGTTGATGTATCTGGTGCTGGCAGTGTAGCACAGTAGCACAGAACAGCTGGTGTATTTCTGGGATCCTGAGACATATGTTTGGGATTTGCTTCTGATAGAGTTTGAACGTTCAGGGCTCAGATGCCTCGAAGACCGAGGAGATCTGTGGGATTATCTTAGTATGATTGGGCACACTGGAAAAAGACATGGTAGGAAAGCTGCTAATTAGTTTCCATGTATAAGGCTGCACAGACTCCATAAGAAAAGAAGAATGGGGAGCTTGTTTCTTTTGCAGCAATATTCCCAGGGGAGAGTGAGGAGCTGTGAAAAGACATTTACAGTACTCTGGTGGTCTATACAGTTTCCTTTTGCTTCTTCTCCATTTGCACCCTGGCCCCATATTCCAAAGTGCAGGGAAAGTCCTAGTTTGCTTATATCTATCTGTCTATATATATCTATATATCTTTGACAGGCATAAAGAACCTTCTTCTACTTTCTCCAAACCTTGCCATAGCTTTCTAGTAATGAAGGGAAGTGTGTGTGTGTGTGTGTGTGAGAGAGAGAGAGAGAGAGAGAGAGAGAGTGGAGATCCTGTCATCTTCATTACAGCAAGTTTTGTGGCACCAACTAAATGGGTGCTTGGAAGCTTAACTTTTCCTCCCTGGTTTGACTGTGCCATCCTGTAACTGAAATGATTTGCGTGCCATCCTCAACAGAAAGAAAACTAAACTGTTCGCCAGGCTGAGGAAAAAGATGAGCAGGTACCGGTATGGAGAGCAGCATTTCGATACATGTTTGATTTAGTTCCTAAGACTGGAGAGGCTGTTGCTGGACTCTAACAGCCTGGCACGTGTTAACCCTGTGGTGGGAGAGGGGTCCTTTTGCATGATATGATGTGTTTGTGGCCTGCTGGGTCCTGCTGAGATCTCTCTGTGTCTGGATAATCCCATTAACTGCTTGTGTGCCTGGTTTGAATCCTTGCTTCTTTTCCTATCTAAGAAGGCAGTGTGAAAACTCAGGCATTGTCTGTCCAGTTGTTTTTGTGTGATGGAAAATGCAGTGCTGGGTTTTCCATGGGAAATACAATCAGTTTTGGTGTTTAACAGCTTCTAGTTTTACCTAGTGGGTTTGTCCTTTTGAACAGGTCTGAAATGCTGCATTCTCATCCCCTGCCTGGCCAGGGAGGACCAGTAGTCAGGTCTTTCACACTCCTATCCTATCTACCTGTTGCAACTGGGAGGATGATGAGGTGGGAGAAGGATACTTCCAGCTTTGCTCCTTACTTGCTCTGTTCTTGAGGATCCTCACTATCTTGCTCTGTCGATTTAAAATTTTGTGCTGGAGGAAAAGGAAGCCTCTTGTCTTATATAAAGACAAATGTCTTCATCTTGCCTTCAAAACAGCGATGGCATTGATTAACTGGATTGTTACAATGCCTGGAGTTACCGTAGGTCAAGGACTCTGACAAGAACATGTTCTGGAGCAAAGTGGGAGCTGCTGCACAATGGCATGGAAAATTCCTCTGATTTTTGTTTTTCTTACTTTTTGTGTTGATACTCCCTCCATGGGATCCTTAGGGGAAGAAAAAAAAAATGCAATCATCAAGATAGTGTCCTGCCAGCAATAAAAGAACGTGGTGGTGATTGGGATCCTTGTTTTTCCTGATCTGGTTTCCTGCTGACTAGGGCAAGTCATGCAGCCCTTCTCTGTGTGTCTGCTATGCATATTTTGTAAACTGGGAGGCTGGAGAGTGAAGAGTGGTAATTTCACAAGGAAGCTAATGAGCAAACTTAGATATTTATATCTTTAAATGCAAGTAGTAAAGCAATATATTGTGTTGTTACTATTCTGAGGTTTTCTACTGTAGGAAAAGGAAGATTCACTGGAGTACTTCTCTGGATTTCTGTCTCTGGTCTTGGTTGGACTGGTATTGTATCTATACCAAGCAAGAGGTCTACTATTGCCAGTCACTGAGAGTGGATGGATTACACAACAGAAGGAGAGCTAGTAAATCTCTCCTTGATGAGCTCCACTCACAGTGGGCTCCTGCTCTGACTTGGTAAAGTCTGACTGCCCCAGCAGTTAGGGTGCCTGACCAGGGCTCTGCTGGGGGTTTCTGCTGTCAGAACAGCTGCTGGGGTCACAGGGAAATGTGCAATCCCTAGTGCAGAGAAGGAGCATCTGGAACTTGGTCAGTCTTTGATCTGCAGCAAGAATGTACATTTGTGCCACCATATGTTTGGGTATGTAGGTTCATTTTTCTTTCTTTCGCCCACCCACACCTTTAAATTTTTTTTTATTTCTAAATAATTCTGCAGCATGCTCTGGTGGTAAAAAATTAATTACCTTTGGCCAAAAGGCCTGGTATGAGCCTTAACTGAGATGCCAACCTTTTTTTCTTTTTTAACTTGAGAACTTGGCAGGACATGACTGATCTGTTTTTAACATATTGGAAAGTAGATTTTATCCTCTGATGTAGGATTGTTGCAAGTGCAAGGGAAACTTGTCTGCAGATGTTACTCTGCCCTTCTAGAGCAAATGAGGCAGCACCATGGAGTGTCTGGGTGCTCAGCAGCAGTAGAAGAGGCTGGGGGATTTTGACTTTCCCTTCAGCTGCATTAGTCCCAGCTCTCTTTCCAGCTCTGTTTGCAGAAGAAAGTTGACACCCCTTTCCCTTCCTTGCCCCTGATATTCCTGGAATTGGCATCACTTCCCATTTGCTCATGGGAAGGAAAAAGACAGAGCAATGACCTTGTTGTTTTGGCTTGCTTTTACTGTGGTGCTTGTGTTTGGTCAGTAGGTAGAGTCCCCACACTCTTGCTTTTTCCTGTTTCCTGGAGCAAGCAGTTAGCTGGAGACAAGACTTTGCTCTGTGTGGGCAGTGTGTGCTCCCTGGGGGCATGTGAAGGACAGAGGATCCTGGTGACCATCTCACTTGACGTTGGTTGCACTGGCTAAATTCAGCAAAGTTGCAAAGCAACAAGTGCAGGAATGAAGGTGCTGCTCAGGGGGCTGAAAAAGGCTTGGCCAAAATTAGCACTGGCATTTTCCTAGGGGGACTGGCCAACACATCAAACAAGCTGTAAATAGTAGTGACTTA
The DNA here is from genome assembly GCA_013389925.1 of Aegithalos caudatus. Taxonomy (NCBI): domain Eukaryota; kingdom Metazoa; phylum Chordata; class Aves; order Passeriformes; family Aegithalidae; genus Aegithalos; species Aegithalos caudatus. Next base: position 253,911 of record WEIU01004435.1, read on the forward strand.
ATGAAGGCTTTAGTGTGAGGCCCTCACAGCCCAATTCTCCCCCTCATCCTACAGGGGCTGACTCACATGGGAGTCTTTTACCAATATATCTCCAAATGAAGTCACTGCCAGGCACTGGAAATAAGTCACTACAAAACTGTTCCATGGTTTTTAGAAAATAAGCCTGAACTCCTTTCTCACTGGGGGAACTGGCCTTTTCAAATCCCTAGAAGAAAAGTCTACCCTTGTCTTGGTAGGCCAGCTGATTGCCAGTAGTCCCAGTATTCCCAGTGTAGTCTGGGCATTTGGGATGCCCTGGCACTGGATGTAAATCACTGTGATCCCCATCTTCTCCAAAGTGCTTGCAACTCCAAGGGAGGTGACATCCTTTTTTTCCCCCAACTCTAGTGTTAGAGGATGTTTTTTTGATGTTTCCTGGTGACTCCTGTTTAGATCAGGACTTTACCTTCACCTTCCAACCATTGCTACTTCTAATCTGTAGCACAACTTTGTAAATTTTGCAGAATTCTTTACAGAACCCATATACTGAAATGATTTCTGGGAACTTCTGAGGAAGGACATTATTCAGTCAGGCTGAAGAGCTGCATACATGTTGGCATACATGTTCTTTAGTCTCTCCTCTTCCCTTTTCCTTCTTCGTGTCCCTCTTTCTCCCTTGGTGTGTGTGTTCCTTATTGAGAGCTGCTGGCAGAGAATGTCATTGGGTTTGTTGCATTGTGTTGGTGTGCTGTTGGCATCATTGTCATCAGAAATACCCAACCTGCATGTGGACCTGAGAAAAAGTGCTTTGTGGGGGAAGAAAGTTGGGGGAATGGGTGAGGGCGAGGTGAATGAAGAGGGAATGAGATGGGGAGCTTGAAGGCTGGAATGCTGAGCAGGGTGAGATGCTTGCTTGTAAGAGGAGGTTTGTTGAAATGCCTTGCTATCCCTTCTTCCTCTTGCTGTCCCCAACTTGCAAACAAATGTTTAGGAATGAGGCCATCATGCATGTTGGCCAGTGACCACCACAAATCAGGCATCCAAATGTGAGTGGATGTACATGTTGGAGGCTCTGGGCTCTCTTGGGACAGAGCAAAGTAATAAATTACTTGATTTTCCTGCAGAATCAGATCTGCTGTGCTTTAGTGCTGGCTGTATGCCAGGATTCAGTGCCTCAAGTTGTAGGAAAGGATCTGTTTCTTTCAGCTTCTCTCAAGGCGTTGAATTTCACAGGACCTGTGACTTTATAAGTGGAGTCAAATACCACTTGCTGTAGATGAGGTTGCACAGCCCTTTTGCAATATGCTGTGATATTATATTTTCATCTGTGTATGGTTTTTGCCAAACTGTAACCACTTCTGCTAAAATGTCCCCCAGCAGTGAATTTTCCCTTTTGAAATTCTCTGGTAACCAACTTTATGCTAAATCTCATGCTTCTATATTTTGAAGCAGAGACTTGACACCTAGCCAGGGCATGCCTGTAGGGAAAGGCATGTGCCTCTTGCCATTCCTTTGAAAAATCTGCCCAGATCTGTCCAAGCTGTGAACCAACAAATGCCATTGGCATATGCTTCTTGCATCTTAATTCCCTGAAGAATCCCTCTTGACTGTGTGTCAGAAAGTCTTGGAATGAAGACCAAGTAGGGAGACCTTTCATAATAGAGAAATCTCTGTTATGTGAGAAATCACTGTTCCTTTGCTGGAATGATACGTGAAACCTCTGGCTACTTTGCCTCTCTACTAGCTTAGTCAGTTCATACCACATCAAGGAATAAGATATTCTGTGAGTACAGTCTTTGTTCAGGTGTTGTGAATCTATTAGTCATAACCCATGCAGATGTGCATAGACCATCACACAGGAAAATTCTAATCCGTGGAATTTAAAACTAAAAGAGCAGCAATGAACTCCTTTCCCCATCTGCTTCCCCAGTGTTGAAGACTATAACTTAACATCAGGCACTTTTATTAAAATCTACCAAAATTAAGGATGCCTGGTTGTTTTGTTTTTGTTTTTCTGTGTTTGAGGCAAGTATATCAGTTCTGTAGGCATTTAGTGAGTAGCTTCCTGCAAAGTAATGCTACTGTAGTGTGTTGGACTGCGAGCGACTCAGCAAAGATGCTTCTCAGAAGCTCCAAATTCTTCATTGTGTATCTGGGCAGTGAAGCAAAGAGATAATGGAGGCCACTGGTCTGTGCTGGTTAGCACAACTCCTCCTAGGCCTGGCTCAGACTTCTCTCTCTTTTTCTTTCCCTCTCTCTCCCCCTCTCTCCCCCTTTCTCTCTCCACTTCCTTCAGTGACAGCACCCCAGCGAAAGCAAATAAAAGCCCCTCGCCTCCACCAGATGGATCTCCCATCACCAGCCCTGAGACCAAGACTGTCAACCATGAGCTGGAACCATCCACTTTGGAAGCACCTGGGGCAAGCATCCCAAAGTCACCGTCTCAGGTAGTGTCCCCGTGGCATTGACCGGGTCTCGGCTGATGGCACAAGCTCTGTGAGTCAAAGACATCCATCAGTTGCTTTTTTAGACCTCATCCTGCTACTGAGCACACAGAATGTGATATGATGGTTGTTCTCTTCCACTGGTTCCTGAGAAAGTTCCCAAGAATGCAAGTTGCTTATTTGCCATCTTTATATTACGAGAACTGAGTGTCTTTGAATGGCTTCAGAGAGGGAAGGCCAGTAAGACGTTTTGCTGTCTGATAGGATGGCCAAGAAGATCCAGGGAGGATGGAGTTGTAGCTAGGCAAGAAAGTTTGTTCTTTACATTTGAATTAACTGGTGGAATGCAGTGGTCCAGTTTCTTCTCAAGAGCTTGTGCAGTTGAGAAAAGTTAAAATAAAAAAGCTTAATATTATAAAGAGAATATCTGTACTTCTGGTGATGTTTCGTTTTACTATCAAGATACAGTATTATGCAAAAAAAAAAAAAAGAGGATTATATTTTAATGTTGTGAAGAAATTAGGGGGGTTCTAGGAAGAAGATAGTCCATTGTATGGAGTTTGATACCTTCCATATGGCCTTCATTAGGCCTTTGCTTGCACAGGAATTATCCTGCAGCATGTTCAAAACAGTAGATATAGCTACTCAGCATATCATATCATATATGTTTTATTGGGAAGAGAGAACATGCACTTCATCATCTTGTCCTTCTGTTGCTGAGTGGGGGAAAAGCTTAGTAGGGAAAAGTAGTAACTAGGCCAAATTTACATTGGGTTTTAATCATTGTATCTCACTAAGTGAGACACTAGGAGTAGTCTTCCAGGGAGAATTAAAGCTAAGAGGGGTTCTGGCTAAACTCGTAAGAAAAACCACTGCCTCTGAAAAGAAATGGGTGCAACCCAGAACTTCCTTGCTGTTCCCATGCATAGCAGTGTGATTCCAAGTCTAAGCCTGTGGGGTAGTTTTTCTCCTGTTTCTGGATAGCCTCTCACAATATTTTTCTCTCCACTGCATATTTGATTTTTAGGATTATTGAGGGACAGGAAGGAGACATGTGGCAAAATTTCTTTTCCAGTCCTGTGAGATGTGTGGATGCCTGGCAGTATCTTTTCAGGACTTCTCCAGGGTCTCTGAACACCTCGGCAGTGCAGAGCCTAACTGTGGCTTTACCATCAACCTGGTTAGGACCTTTGGAGTAGGCTGTGTGTATGAGGGAGAGAAGATAGGATAACCAGAATTGTTCTTCTGTTGCAGGGTTTTTTGTTTGGTTTTTTTTTTTTTTTTCCCCAGAGATTTCCAGAATTTGACTAACATTTGGAACAAGAAATCATAGATATTTATTAAGCTGTTCACAACAGACTTCACTCACCCCGCCTGTGGACTCATCTTGCTGAGTTTGGTTTCTTCCCTTTCCTTTAAATAGCTCACATAAATCTTTTTTTTGCCAGCCTGCAAGTGCTTCCTCCTTCACTTGCTGCCTGCCTGCCCTCAGGAATGGGGCCGGAGGCAGCCCCTGGGGAGGCAGCAGGGTATTCCAGCACAGCCCTGGCTGGGATGGGCCACAGGCAAGAGTGAAGTGACGTTTGCAGCAAATGCTGCCACCGCCTGGCAGCTCCTTCCCAGTCTGTGTTTAACTCATCCCCCCAGGAGTCACTGCGGTGAAGAGCAGGAGCTCCACTCCGTATTCACAGTAGCTGCTAAGAGATGGAGCTGGCTCCAGAGGCAGGGAAGACAAAGGCAAGAGTTTGACTCTCACAGCCTGGTGTTTGTATGGATAAAATGTAGAAACCAAGTGTGTGTCAGCTTGCCAGGCAGCTGGGAACACAAGTGTCTGCTCTCTCAACAGTGCTTGACTTTAACACTGAAATCTTCACAGGTGTCATTACTTTTGACCTGTGGGTGATTTGTTCAGTGGTCCTCCAAGGGAGGCTGAGGAGCCTCCCCCTCTTTGGGAGGATGGAGCATAAAGCAACAAGCAAGAACAATTCTCTGGCCTCTTTGTGTCTGAAATACTAATGCAGAGTGTAAGCAAAGCCTATGGAGAACACAAGACCAGGAGTGATCAAATAAATGCTAACTAAATTTTGAACTGTTCCCAAAACAACCCCAAACTCTTTTACTGTCATTTAATTAAAAAAAAAAATCAGTTTATTTCTGTCTTTTGGAAGAAATGAATGCTCTGAGCTCGCCACAGAATAATTTGATGATGGCACAAGAATTCAGTGTATCTGTGAAACTCAAAAAGTCAGACTTCTGCTCTCAGTTACACCACTGAAACTCTGTAATGAGACTTTTGAAATCAGTGCAACTGTGCTGAATTTGGGCAGATAAAACTCTGTGAGATCCAAGTTAGCAGAAGAATTTTAGAGGATTTGTTTTATTCTAGGCAACAAAGCTGTTGATGCATGATGAATTTCTGGGTATAACCCAACATCAATATGCAGTAATCTTATCTTTGAAATGTGGTTTTAGACTGCTGTTGGAAGTAATGCTGGATAGTGTGGAAGTGGTGACTTCCAAGACACTTTTCCATTGGAATGAAGGAGGCTGACTATCCATATTAGAGAAATAAATAGTAGAAAAGTTGAGATAATTTTGACTTGAGAGTTAGTAATTGGAGCCTTCGGTTTCTGTAGAGGGTGGATCTGTTCTGAGAACAGCATTTCCCTGAAATTTCTGGTCCCATCTTGCAACTGGCCAGGCAGGGGATTTTCAAGAAGGGATTATTCTCAGGGAATGTGGACACACCACCTTCTGCAAACACTGAAAGGTTGGAAGTTGCTTCCATTATTTCCCCTAGCTAGCTACTCAGGGGGAAAAAAGTGTGTTTTTGTATACAATCACTCTCTCTGAAGTAGGTTAATCCAGTGGAAAACCAGGCATGTCCTTAGAAATCTGAATAAAGGTTTTGTAGAACTAGTTATGTGCTGGAGGAGTGTGAACACATGCCTAGGAGTAATGGATTTCCGTGTTTCAGATCTGAGCTTGACACTGATACACTGTGTGCACACTTCTCAGGTCTCTGAGTCTTGCTACCTTGGATGCAGTAAGAAGATCAAGTAGCTGGAAAACTTAATTGTAAATGGAAGGCATTGTCATTGCTGAGCATTGCTGTGGTTCTGGGAACTTGTATGGCTGATTTATTCCAACACAACAGCAGCTCCTCAAAGTCTGATTTGATCTATAAATGATCATTAAGCCTTGTGCACAGCAAAATATGAAAAGTATGTGGATAGGTTGATCTAGGCAGGGTCTCCCACAACTTCCATGGGGTTGTGGATGCAGTGTCAGACTGAATCTTTAGCATGATGAGGGGAATTAGAATGGGTTAGAGTTACAGAGCGAGGTGGTTTTATGTATTCACTGGGATCTCTATTTGGGAAACATGACTTCATTACTGTTAATGCTCACTGGTGAAACTGAGAGCAGAGTTGGGCTCACAGCAGTCATGGATTCTCAGGAGTTTGAGTTGTTCTTGCCTAAAGCTGAGGTGCCATCACGAGCTCCTGCAGACCTTTCTTACAGCACACTGAAAACCAGTGCACCAGGGAGCCAGTCCTGGGCAGGTCAGTCTGTCCTCATGGCCACCTACCCACTGTGGGACAAAGGGAGTCTGTTCTCCCATTCCCTTAGGTACGGTAAGTACAGCAGAGGGGAGGCAGTGCTGGCCTGTTCTGTTGGATCATGTTCTCAATAATTGATCTGCTCCCTTCCCAGTGGTTCTTCTGAAGGTTGCACATGCTTTAATTATGTATGCATGTCCTGTCAATGCATATTAATTGTGTTACGCTTCTCTGCAGAGGGAAACTTGCCCATGGCTGAAGTGTAACTAATGATGCCAAACCTTCTCTGGAGGCGTGTGGTTATTTATTTTGTTTTGTTTCAGTTCAGCCCTTCACCCCTTCCCCTCTCTCTTCAGATGGAGTTGGTTGGACCCTGCTCTGTGCCGGTGGTTGTGATTTCCCTCACCTTCAGTTTTTGTGACTAACCTGGTTCCTGTCTTTGGTTTTTTTGGGTGTCGCCGTCTGTGCTGTGGCCATGTGCTCACTTGCATGCAGTTGAGGAAAGGGCCTCCGGTGCCTCCGCCTCCAAAAGTCACCCCCTCCAAGGAGATCAAGCAGGAGAACATCATCAGTCTGTTTGATGACAATTTTGTCCCCGAGATAAGTGTGACAACCCCTTCGCAGGTTAGCTGCTATGCCCTGCCTAACTTTTCTCTGCCTCTGAACTCTTTCTTCAGACCTCTCTTTTCTTTGGAGGTGTCAAGCCATGAAACCTGGTCAGGTGAAGGAGGAAAGCAAGCTCAGCATTGGACCTCAGAAAAAAAAGGATTACTTAGGAGCTAACTTAAAGGGGAGAGTACCTAAAAGGCAGTACATGTTACCCTTTGAGAGCTTTCATTCATAGAAGAAACAGGAGAAATGCACCTGGTCAAGATACCAGAAAGTCATCACTGCATTTGTTCAACAGCAGTGCCACGTGGGTTATGACTCTCTTCATATCCTGTGGTATGGTATGCTCTCTCCAAACCCACTGATACTGAGTGTGGATGAAATATGTTTTTTCTGCTCATGTACATCCCTAACTGCTGATCTGGGCATCTCTGCCAGTTCTGGGAGAAGAGAGTTTTGTTCTCTCTGTGCCTTCACCCATGGGCTTTATGGTTTAAAGCCCACGTCTGCACAGGGAAGGCCAGAAGGAATTACCAAAGTTCTCATTGCAAAGAGAAGCTGATGTACTTAGATGGGCAGGACTTGCCTGCAGTGAAGACTGCTGACAGTCTGTCAGTATTGTCAAGTGGCACCTTCCGAAGCCCTGAAAAAGGAAAATTCAAATTATAGATTTTCTTTTTCACTTTCCCTTTGATTTATGGCTGCCAGAGAGGTTGTCCAGGCAGGAAGTTCTCTGTTGGATCTAAGAGAATGGCAGTCCTTATGGACATAGGAGCCTGACCAGATTTCTGGCTTTATCATGACATACCTGCATCTACTTTATTTAAATATATATACACACACATATATATATACATGTGGATATATATTTTCCCTAAATGCTTGTTAAAGCACAAATCATTCTCTATCAATGCTCATCTGCAACTCATTCCCTAATTTCTCCTTGTATCACGCTGCTCCACTGCCTCTGGTTTGCCACCTTCCACCCAGCTGCTGAGGGGCAGAGACAGAGTGGGGAGGGAAGGAAGTCCATGTTAGATTTGGCTTTTGAATAGGTAAAACTTCCAGGTGGAGAGATGATTTGACATCAGTGTTGGAAGGCCGGGACTGCAGGCAGCTGAGCAACTCTTTATCATTTTCTGTGCTTCCTTCTCCTGTCTTGTAATGGACAGCTCTGTCTGCCCCATGGTCTGTATCATGTATTTCCATGTGAATGCCAGCCCTTAGACATACTGTTCTGCACCTGATCAGTGCTCTGAGCCAGAAGGGGATCTGCTGTGACTTTTGACCAGATGGGAGTTCTGAGGGAGGATTCTGGTTTCCAGAACAATCTTCATTGAAGGGTCCAACAGCCCTTGGCAGTGTGTTGCCCAGGGCTGTTCCTGTCAGATGTCTCAGTTCCAGTGAGCTATTTTGTGGGAGATTTGGGTAAAGGCAAAGGGTGTTAGCCCTTGCATTCAAGTCTTGAATGACAGGTAAGACTATTCCATGGCTGCAGTTTCACTGCCAAACAATGCTGAAGATTGGGGTTGTAACCTGATAGGTACCTGGATGTGCTGGAAGAGCATACTACAATTACTAGAATGCCAGTTGATTTTTGCATGCTGGTCTCATTACTATGAGATGAGAGAGCTTGGTTCCTTGTCCCCATCCTTGTAGATCTCAAAAAGACGTAAGGCTGAGAAAAGTCTGTAAGAAACTGGGGTAAGAGAAAATTAGAAGAGGTAAAAATGATGGTGATGTTGGTGGTATTCAGAAGACTTAAATGGTGTCTCACTACTTTCCAGAAGCTTTTCTATTGTGGGATTTTGATATAACTGTGGAGACCAACCTGCCAAATTTTGTTATTGAAAAGCTGGCTGAAGCAGTAGGGCCAGTGAGCTGGGAGGTCATAGGAAACAAGGGCAAATCTTCCTGACCTCCCAGAGACAGCAGCTTCCTCTGAAGCTGAGTGGAAAGCAGTATCTTCTTTCAGTTAGATTAAATCTAAACCACCAAAGTGATAGTCCAACTTTAAACTCTAATAACTTGTGTCCTTTTTAGTGGCTTCTTATTAATGGTAATCAGCAAATGTGGGATCACTGTCTTTAGGTGAATATTAGTTGAAAGGGAGTTACTCTGCTGACTCTGAAGAAAGTAGCAGACCATCTCAAATTCATGCTTTTTTAGAAGACTTGTATGTGTAAGTTTATGGGATGCCCAGAAATGAAAACAATTGAAAACAGCGTTTTTGAATTGGGGAGGGATTCAAATCCCTTAGCTAGGGTGAGCTGCTGTATTTTGTGTTTCTGACTCAGAAGGCAGGAGGAAATTAGAAGCTTTGGGAGTTAGCTCTGGGGTCCCTCAGACTTCCCCTCCAGCAGTTTGAGTGCTTTTCTGCCTGGATTTGTGTTCCTGATATAGGTTGTATGGATGGCAGCTCTTTTATATGTAGCTGAGGAAGTCAGTTTTAGTCTGTCAGTGTAAAGGCAGCTGGATGAGCTGTGGGGAATAGATACACATAGAAGAGCAGCCCTTCTGACTCATCAGTGGCAGTGATCCTTTTGCCCACAGCAGATCAGGTGCTCACACCATGCCAGCTCATTTGGCCAGGTGGGAAGATGAATGCGTGCTGTGGAAAAGGCTTGGATTTGGTTTACAGGGCCCCCATGTGAACTGCCTGTGCTGGTGGGCACCAGGAGGCCAGGAGTCACATCCAGGGTTTGCACTGCCACCATTTCTTCTGCGCTTGCAGCCTCAGCTCCGGGATATCTCACACCCTCCCTTTACTGCGCACGCGCCCGTGTGTCTAACGCTCATACTACTTTTCTCCCTCACCGCTGCCAAGTTTGATGCCCCTGGGCCCTTCCAGGAGGGAGCCAGCCTGTTGGATCTGGATTTTGATCCCATTAAACCAGATGCCACTGTGGGGAAGGCCCCCACACCCGCCTCCCAGGTTGGTTCCTATCGCCGTTCCTTCTCCCTTCGTAACTGACTTGCGCCCACCTGAACGATGACATGGACCTGAGCTGTGGGTGGCTGGGCCTGGGGAGTGGGTGCCCAGGATGGTACCAAGGTCTTCTCTGCTGGGTGTGCAAGTCCAGGAAGAATCAGGTGGCTGCAGGCCTGTCCACAGTCAGGCACTAGGTGTTTCTGGGGTGCTTGGGCTTTGCTCTGATGATCCGCTTAATGTATGTCCCTCCCTAGAGCAGCATCCTCTGTATGCTGTATGTATTTAAGTTGTTACTCTGTGGATGGGAATTCAGCCTGAGCTCTGTGCTCCAGCTATAAATGGCTCTCAAATGGATTTTTAATTAACAGACACTTGAATAATCTGCAGTTACTTAAGGTGAATAAAGCTGTAAATGGATATTCAAGTGATGTGAAGCCCTTCTCTTTCTGTGTCATCACAGCCTGCATCCATAGTTAAAAAGCAGTTTCCTGCCTGTTGCAGTGTGGTATCAAAAAGGAAGATGCCTAATTCTGTTCTGGCCTGTACCTGGTCCTGACCTCTGTCAGAAACAGGTGGACTGTGCCTCATTTTATATCTAAATGACTGGAGGCTTTGAAGTGCATCTTGAATATGGTTGTTGTTCTCACTGAGACTTTGCATTTTATATGTATGAACTGGTTATTTTTTGCCTGTGGATGCCTCTAAAATTTGTAATAAACATAATTGTGTGCTTATAGTACATCTCCAATATCATCACGTTAAGTAGGTCTGTATGGCACAGATTTTTGTAGGAATAAGACTCTTTTGTCAGAGAGATGTACTTGATTCTCCTAAATTAAAATAGTGTATCTGCAAGATACTAGGTATTATCATAATTTGATACACACCAATATGGCAAAGCTATTTTTTTTTTTTAAATTTATGTGGGTACATGGGCTTTTGTGTCTACTTGCCTTCCAGGACAAGCTGCATATCAGGATAAGCTATTTACAAAAAAAAAACAAACAAAAAAACCCAAAAAAACAAAAAACAAAACAAAAAAAAACAAACAACAAAAAAACCAAAAAACAACAACAACAACAAAAAACAAAACCAAAAAACCCCCAAAAACCAAAACAAACAAACAAATAAACAAACCCAAAAATCCACAAAAAAAACCACCCAAAACCCAAAAAAACCACCAAAACCACCAAAAAAAAAAAAAAAACCAACAAAAAAACAAAACAAACCACACCACCACAAAAAACCAAAAAACCTTTTTTTTTCTGAGTCTCCAGTTAGAGCTCAGATAATTGATTATACTGACATAGGATACAAGTATAAATTTGACTTAAAATGGAATTGTTATCCTTCCAGCAAACAAAAAATATTACATTAAGTGGGTTTTCCAAAAGTGCTCAGCAATTTAGTGCTGAGCATATTTATTAATTAAAGCATATTTAGTGTTCTAACCTAATTATTATTAGCTTCAGAAGTAATTAAAAGAGAGCCAAAAATTTCTACTGATAACCAAACTACAGAACATAGTGAAAATCACCTAGTTATCAAAACACTCAGATTTATTTCCTGTAGGGTGGGCAGTATGGCAAAGTGCTTAAGGTATTTTACTGCTGATCCAAAGACACCACAGAATCATAGAACGTTAAGGGGTTGGAAGGGACCTTAAAGATCTTATATTCCCAGGCATGTATAAATTCATACACTAAGAGTTATTTTCAAAACATGCAGAGATAAGTGCTGTTGAATGTGTATGTCTGCTTTAGTCTGATCAGTGTCTGTAATGTTTGTACTCACTGAAATAATCATGTATAAATATGTTTTATTTTTGTTGCTCTTTGACATGCTTAGTCTTTACCTTGGGATTTATGGGAGGTAAGAAATTCATACAGCTTTTGTCTCTTGTCTCATGTGCTGTTCACATGGCAGTGCCATCCCTATTCACATACCTGTCTCCTTTCCTTCACTGCTTCTCTCTCCTGCACACCCCAAAATTCCTCTGTGTGCCGCTGGACCCACTTTTGCACCTTGTATGAGGCCCCAGGGCCAACTACATATTTGCAAGTCAGTCTGGCACTAAGACTTACAATTCTATCAGTGCACAAACCCATTCCCTTTCCCTGCTAACCCTCTCATCTTTCTCTTGGCATAATGCTGTGACCTTCATCTCATATCTAATACCACTATGGCATCACCCTCACTCTCCACAACACAGTGTTTCCTAAACTCTCTGCATCCTGTTGGTCTTGTGTGCAATGCATAAATATCTCAGCTGCCCCTCATCATTACTGCCTGTACCATTAGATACATACAAATCTGGAATTATCTGTAGCGTTTGCTGTTCATCGACCATCAATGTCAGAAAGGCTGATGTGAATTAGCTCACCCAGTGTCTACACTGGAAATTAACTGCAGGCCCAAGACTTGCCTGGCATCTGCCTCAACCTCAGCTTTGGAGCTTGCTGACAAGGAGTCCCTGCACATGCCTTGCATCTGAACAAAAACCTGACCCTCATTTATGTCTTCCCTACAAATCTGGCCTGGACAGGTCTCAGGTTACTGCAGATTAGCCCCTTGAGAGATATTTCAAGCACAACTACTTTTGAGTCCCTCTGGACTGACAGCCACCAGTGTGGACAGAAAATGCTTGATCTGGGTACTTGGGCCTGCTGCTGGAGCTGGCTGTATCCACTGAATAACCTCATGGCCTTGGCTTGTGCTGAGGAATTGAGTCCTGCCAACCTTCCTGTTCTGAGGGCCAATACACCCCTAGAGTGACTGCCTGGGGGGACATGACTTAGCCCTGGCCTGAGGACTCACTGTGGCCACTACTCTCCTTCACATGGGCTTAGGTGATGTCAAGGAAGGTTTCCCCTGTGTGTTTTATCAGCCATGAGTGTTTAACATCTGTTATTCCCCTGTATGTGCATTGTCAATCTGTCTTTGTAGGGAAGAAGAGACTGGTTTAACTAGGAAAAATCTCATTCCTTTCAGGTGAATGGGCAGGGGTGAGGTATGACTGTATCTGACTGAGCTGTGCTTACATTTATGGCTGTAAAAAGTGTTTTGGATCACTTCTCTCATCCTGCAAACTGATTTTACCCAAAGAAGAATTTGCTCAATCAGTAAATGCTACCAGTCAAGGTGTTCTCGCTCTACCAATTCTCACCTTGACATAACATACACAAAGACCAGAGCTTCCTAAAGCTGGGGAATGTTCCTCTTCAGGTCTTCTGAAGTATTTTTTGATAAATGTTCTTAGCTGTTGATGAGACGAGATTTTTGTTGTTGTTCCTTAGTCCCATAGCCATGAGGTTAACAACGGCATAGAAACTTGAGTGCAGCAGAGCTGGCTTAGTTCTGCAGACTGGGAAATGTACATTTGCTGTGCATGATGCTGCTATTGGAATAAGCAAAGCTTTTAAACTTGGTGACAGTAGTGAGCAATTCTTCCTCTCCCTGTCTTTCCATGACTGAAAATGCTTTTATAGACCTCAGGATGCCCCACAAGTTTATAAAATAGAAAAATTAATAGCTGACATGAAAATGCCCATTGAAATCCAGGGGATTAATTTAATTTTAGATCCAGTTTCTCTAATTATTCCATACTATTTTTGCAAATTAGCTGCTTTTAAAAAAACTGCAAACCCTCGCACTGAGCTCCTTTTCACTTGTCCATATAAAACTCATGCTTGGTGAGATAGAGCTGGCCTGGCATTTGTCCCAGTTCCAGTTTCACTGAACCCAAATGAAAACCTGGGAGTGAATCCAATTAAACAGGAGAATCCTTTGTAGCATTTCATATGTGTATATTTATCTTAGCTCTACCAAAGCTGCTGAGGGAATCCTCTGTAGGATGGGAACAGTTCTACTCTTTATAGTATCTTCTGGCAGTATAGGCCTCTGGACATGGTGATGAGGAGACATGAGGAAGGATGTGATAGGGGAGGAAAGCATGTGTTAGATGACACCACTGGAGCAGCTGAAGGTAAAGTAATGGATTTTTATTAAATCAAAGATTGATTTATTTATTGCTGCTGTTATTAGAATGCTGCTTGGAGCATTGTGCTAGTGTGTGGCTAGTAGCCAGATGGGTGTACATTTAAGGTTTACACCATGGTGATTGCTTTACTCTGGGGTTTTGTAAGGTTGGGACTATGAGAACTGCAAAATTAAGGAATCTGGACAGTGCCTTGTTTTGAATGGAATTGTATTCAGGGGTACACGTGTCTTGATTTAACTCCAACTGGCAGCTAAGCACAACAACCACTTGGTCATTTCCTTCCCATTGATGGGATGGAGGAGAAAGTTGGAAGGGTAAAAGTAAGAAAACTTGTGGACTGAGATGAGGCCAAGTTAATTAAAACAAAATAATAATAATTGTAATGAAAAGGAAAATAACAGAGATAAATGAAACCTGAAAAAACCCAAGTGAGACAAATGAAAAACAGTTGTTCAACACTAGCTGACTAAAGCCCAGCTCATTCCTAAGCAGTGGTGCCTGATCAGCTTTCCCCTGGTTTATACACTGAGCATGATGACATTTGGGGCACCCCTGTGGTCAGTTGGGGTTAGCTGTCCTGACTGTGTCCCCTCCCAGCTCCTTGCTGGCAGGGTAGCATGAGAAGCTGAAAAGTCCTTGACTTGGTGTAAGCACTGCTCAACAACAACAACTACATCATCAGTGTTGGCAACATTATTTTCATCCTAAATCCAAACACAACTCTGTACCAGCCACTAGGAAGAAAATCAACTATCACAGCTGAATCAGGACAACACGTGTTTATCAAATGTATGAGGCACGTAGGCTTGCTAAAGCTGGGTATTCCCACGTATTAAAAATGGATCTTGGGAGTCTTCCCAGATGCTGCCTGATTTGCAGCCTTGGTGCTACCAGATCCAACATACTTCCTGCATTGTTGCAATTTCTGCGAGGGGCAAATGAGTATCTTTAATTTTGTGTTAAAAAGAGTTAACCTGACTCCAGATAAGGGAGAATAAAAACTTGAACCACTTGAAGCCTGTTGCAGTTGTTAGGTTGGTCTTTTGTTGTGCACAGAAACCCCTGTCCCCAGGCTTTTTAGAACAGTTTTTTCCAGGCAGTGATCTGTGGGTGATACTGCATCTCCTTGGTGGTGATAGCTTTTGTACAGTAGAAACTTTCCATCAACACAAATGTGTTACGCACCCCATCTGGAATATTCATAGAAAATTCTTAGTAATAGAATATTCATGACAGAATCCAAATTCACAACTCTTTGGGCCTGAAAATTGAAGTCTGAAATTGAAGGGAGTGAATGTTGATTCATTGCTAATGTCATGTTGATGCTGGGTCTGGACTGAATTCCATATCTGGACATGTTATTACCATGCTCTTTTGTTTCTGGGAGTAGGAGAGTACTTAAATATTCTGTGGTTGTTGATCCTTGGAAGTAGACTATGGAGACATCCTTGTTCTTTCACATGCAAGACAACTTGTAATCTCTTACAAATTGGCAGTCTAGATCTAATAATAAGTACTGCGTGTGTGTAAAGTAGGTCTGGAGTTTAGATCGTGAACAAAAAGAGGCACACAGAATTTTTGGCATTTCATTGATGTCTACTGCATGACTGGAATTGAGGGATTCTGGCTTAGTTGTGATTTCCATGAGTTGCAGAGAAAGGGGTGGACAGAAATGTCACCAGACCCTTCAGTGTCTCACCTGTTAGTCAGCAGATGGCTCAGACGGTGGCACAGAGCACTTGGGCAGGCTGGACTGCACTTCGCTGCACACACGTGTAGCTGGAATGAGAATAACTTCCCACCAGGGTGACTTTTGTATTGCAGCCTGCAGAAGCAGCCCATGCAGGAGCTGAAGCAGCTGGATCAGAAGCAGCAGCTGGAGCTGAAGCATCTAAAACTGAAGCTGACTCAGGATCGGTAAACACCTCATGGGACAGGAATCCCTTTTCTCCATTCCTTTGTTATACACCACATGTAGGAGGCTGGGCTGGGAAAAGACCTGTGTTGCTGGTTGGAAAAACACATCCCTGCCACCAGAGGACTTAAAATGCTCTTATTCAGGGACCAGACTTAGTTGTTGCATTTTACCTGTGTAATGCTTAGGGAGAAGTTCTGCTGGAAAATTCAGTAAAGGAACTGTTCCTTCACCCATGTTATGAAGTCAGCCCACAGCCTGTGCTGTCCTAAGCTGTGTTTGTCAGCTGGGTTCCCCCTTGCTTTCCATTTACTGTACCTACCCTGTCCTCTGGGCTCTGGCTGTGTCTCCTGAATATCGAGGCTTCCTCTCTTCTTGGTGACACTGCTGTGCTTTTAGGGGACAGGGGTAGTTCCATCTCCTAGCAGCTCGGTTCCTACAGGCTATCACATTTGAGTTGTCTATTCCAGGAGGGCTCTATGAGATTGCATTGTGACCACAGCAACTGGGAAATGCTGGGTGTTATGGTGTCAGGAAACCTACAACTCATCCCTGCCTTTCTGCAGCCTTAGGCAGAGAAAGACAGCAATCACCGATCCTGCCTTGCTGCTGCCTCTGCTGTCTCTTGGGGTGTTTTTGTTGCTGGCTGGTGGGCTGGGAAAACCCACTGAAGCCATGGGATGGTTGGGGTCTGGATCCTCCAGGGTGGACTTGGAGCTTCAGTTTTGGATTCTCTTCTCTCCTCTCGATGGTTTTTTCCCCTTCCTTGGCTGCCACTGCATCCCAGAGCTCTCTGCCGGCTGTTGTTGTGGAGACTTTCCCTGCGACTGTCAATGGCACTGTGGAAGGAGGTGCTTCATCCGAGAGAGCTGACATGCCCCCAGGATTTCTGTTCAAGGTGAGTGTGTGGTTGTGCAGCATCGAGTTCCTGGGGAGGGTTTTTTTCTTCCCTGTAAGGCATTAACTGCTTTCACTCAGCATTGCCATGGGCTAGGCCATATTGAAAGGCAGAATGGAAGTTGAAGGAGAGATAAACTTTCCTCTCCCAGCAGTGCAGCTTTATGCCGTTCCATATGTTTCAAAGGATTATATAACAGCATCAGCATGTAAAGATTTTGTACTGTGCAGCAGAACCTGTTCTCTCTGCTGCAGTGGTTTCTATCTTGGTGGTATGATGGTGTTGGTCACCTGATAGTGGACAAAATGTGGTGCTCCTGACAGAAGTTAAACTTTGGTGCAAGTGGCAAATTGAGAAGAGTTGGGAACACCAGCAGGTACAGAGGACTTTGTGTTTAGGGAAGTTAGAAAGCCAGGATTAACAGAGAAAAGTATAGGACTAGACAAGGATTTTGGGTGGGTATTCTGAATATGCCAAAGATCACTTGCAGCAAAAGTGAGGAGGAAGGAGTGATTTTGGGTGAGGATAAGCCACAAATTTAATGTGTATAAGGGAGTGTGGCAGCAAGAAAGCACAGATGTATCATGCCCTGAAAGTAAGAATTTACAGCATCATATGAACACTTCTCTGCTTTAGTAATTCCTATTTTTTTCTGTGAGTTCTGCTGAAAGTGGAAGAATGGCAAAGCCCTGAAGAATGACAGGAGGCTCATAATATTTAGTCTGGTTTCAGTTGGCATTATAGAGTGTAGTGCTCAAAGTGCTCCTCTGGTGTCCCTGCAGGTCCAGGCCATGCATGATTACATGGCCACCGACACTGACGAACTGCAGCTGAAGGCTGGGGACGTGGTGCTTGTGATTCCATTTGAGAACCCTGAGGAGCAGGTGAGTGGGGGAGGCAGAGTGTGAGCCTGGGCCAGCTGGAGTCAAGGGGGTTTCCTCAGCTGCTTCTTTCTTCACTAACAGTTGGCTGGCTGGATGCTGAGCCATTAGTTTGTGGCTGGGAGCTGGCAAGAGAGCCAGTTGTCTTTGAGCTTGAGATTGGCTTCCTGCAACAGAGGGGAGGGCTCTGCTTGTTATTGGAAAGTGGAGATGTTATCCTGCATAAAGCATGTGGAGCAGCCATGGGTTCTTGTCCCTATCAGAACATTTGAGCCAATACAGTGGCTCTGGATCGGGGAGCCCAACAGAGCCCATACTTTGCCTCCTCACTGCCCCTAAACTTGATGCACATTACCTATGACCACTACAGCATAGTCTGTGGCACTGAAAGAAGTGACTCATACCTTATGATGTTTCCTTCTCTTTTGAGAAATGTTGGAGCTCTGAGAAAGCAGCTGGTGGTGGATGATGTCTTGCACTTCAGCACAGCAGTGGCTGTTTCCAAATGACTGTGTTTGGTCAGGAGATGGCAGCAGAATCAAAGGCTAGAGCAGGTCTCAGCTCCAGAGAACAAGTCTTGCTGCCCATCTTCAACCTGAATTTCCTTGGTCGTGTCTTTTGTTAATTTGAGCTATTTCTAGAAGCCTTGAGTAGGTCCTCCTCACTTTCTGTGTTTGAGGGCACCCAGCTGACAATCCATAGCAGTTTTACTACTTTGACTGAGAGAGGCAGTGAGTTTATAAAATTAATGCTCGCATCTCTAGGTTTCTGTTTGGAAAGGAAAGAGGATTCTCCAAATTGATTGAGCAGTCATCAGCTCTTTGGGTTTGGCCAGGTTCAGATAGGATCTGGATTCCATGAGGGGTAAAGGGAAGGTGATGTAGTTCACTTGCTCTGTAGTTGTGGATCCTCTTTGTATCCCAGTGGTTGGCTTTGTGAATTATGGAGGCAGATCATGAGGATACTTGTGAAATTAACTATAAAATGCCAACAGTTCCCACAAAGCTAGGGGAGGAAAGGTTTTTGGGGAGCAGGCACTGATTCCTTCTGAAGGCAAGACTCCCCACTGGGTGGGACTGCCCTGCACAAACATTTGTGATCATTTCTTTCCCAGAAAGCTTTCTGGATGGAAATGAGTGTCAGCTCCCCCAGTCTCTGTGGTAGGAGATGGCGTTTGTGGAGCAGATGGCGTTTGTGGAGCTGAGTTTTTCAATGCCCTGTGTTTGCACTTTAGCTGGATGTGGGTGCAACAGCCATGAACTCGAGACTCTCCAAGCTGCAGAGGGTGAGCTCTGAGTGTTGCTAACATGACTCTGTAGCTGCACTGAAGCCCTCTAACCCTTCTACAGTGTATCCTCTGCTACAGCTCATTTCCCTAACCTCAACCATACCCAGCCAGGAATTTCTGGCTCTTAACATGTGCATGAACTGTGCACGTGAATGGAGGGAGCTCAGGATACTAGACTGTTTCATATCCCTACCTTGCAGCTTAGGTATCAGTTTGTGGGTACATCCAGGATTGGATTCATCTCTCTTGATAGGAGAAAGGGTTGAGGGGAGCAACACTTCTAAACTGGCACTTCAAGTGATGTGATTTAAAATTGTCAAGGCCCCATCTGGGTCCACATGTCTAATCCCTACAGCTGAGGAGACCCTTCATAGCAGGATGTGGTAGGACTGATGCATGCATGCTGTATGGCACAGCACTATGTGCAAATGGATGAGCTTTTGTGCCTGACATGCTGTGAGCTGGAAGCTGCCTTCTAAACACTTGGGTGCAGTGTCTTCTGCCTCGTTGTTTGTCTTCCTGATTTATGGCATGTCAATCCTTCCACAGCCCCTGCAGCTGGCTGCTGCAGATGGGCTCCCATCTTGTGTCATTCCCACGATGTCTCCTGAATGTTCCAGTCTAAGGCAGCAGTCAGGGCTGAGTGAGTCTGCAGGCTCTGGGAGCTGTGCAGCTCTCGTACCTCATGCTACACTCTAAACCCATAGGCTGCCCCACTGCAAAGCAGTGAGGTATGTGCATGCTAAAGGGGAGCTTCTGTGGTGGAAGCTCCAAGGCATGCAGAAAATAGAGTGGTTGTACACCTGAGCTGCAAGCTCAGTGCAGCCCTTCCACCTTGAATATCTTGAATATCTCCCTCATGTGCCTAGGACGGAGCAGAAATCTCAATGCCAGACAACCTGCAGGCAGAGGGTGGGAAGTCTGATTCTGCTCATGAGCAGGTTCTACCAAGCAGGGTTCCTTTTGCCTGAGAGAAAATTCATCTGTGTTTATAGATGTAGAGGTTGGAGGCTAGGGAAGACCTTATTGAGAGACCTAAGTCACATGTAGCCAAAATTTGGGAGTTTAGCTAACCTCACCTTGCATCAAACTAAACAGACTGCTGAGTTTTAGGAAGATAGGTTGGGTTCCTCAGCTCCCAATTTCCATAGATCAGGATTTCAGCGTAGCAAATAAGACTCATTTTGCCTGTACCACCTCTAAAATGCCAATCATCTGGATGCTCTTGACTGGAGCAGGGATGAGCACCTCCTGGGGCTAATTCATCCTTTCCAAAGACTTGTGCCTGAGATGAATGGGGTGAATTACATGCTGGAGGTGCCTGTCTCTTTTATGGCTATGGAGAATGCTAGACCCCTCATGTCTGCATTGTGAAGGGTTAGAAAAGTGATTTCCATCCTGTAGCTCTGGAGTCTCTTTTGGCAGAATTTCTGCTGCTTCAATGGGTGTAAATTATGACATGTTTTTGTTACACTTGCTTATTTTTTACTGTCTGCACAGTCTGGGTCAGATGGGAGCTTTGGTGTGAACCCTGGTGGGATGTAGCCTTTTCTCTGTTTAAAAGGAAACAAAAGCATTTTTTCCTTCTCCCCTATACTCCTCCTGGATTGTCTCCAAGCCAAATAAGAGCATGGATTTGGTAATGCCTTGACACCTCCTTGGCCTGCACTGTGTAAGAAAAATCCCTGCTTACATCTGTCCCTTAGCATCTGATCTCTGTCTTCTCCTCCAGGACGAAGGATGGCTGATGGGTGTGAAGGAGTCTGACTGGATCCAGCATAAGGAACTTGACCAATGCCGAGGGGTTTTCCCTGAGAATTTCACAGAACGGGTGCAGTGAAAGTTCAAAGCCCACCAGCTGCATTTCTGCTGGAAGAAAGCAAGTTTTCTGGTAGATAATTGAAAAAGATTAACGAAAGCAAAAGAAGAGAGAATTTTGAAGGAATATTGGCCTGAAAAATGTCAACTTAAAGGGTGTGTTCTTCTCGAAGGGCAAGGTTTCAGAAGTTAATTGAAATTCAAAGTATTATTAAAATATATACATATTAATAATAAGGCAATTCAGATACCTTTTTCCCCTTTGGTTTAAACAGCATTTGGATTCAAAGGACTGATGCAGAAGCAACTCAGTGAGGTTCTCCGAGTACTGCATTGACTGAATTGTCAGATGTCAGTCTGACTCCTGGAAAGGCAGTATTTGTCAAATGGCTTGAGAGTAGGAACTGCATTTGCTCTTGGGTGGGTTAATCTGTTTTGTCTTGAAGGTGTCTTGCATGGCAACCATAAAAATTCAGCCTTCCCTACATCTTCAACCTGCAGTAGGCCAAACTTTCTGTTATGCTGTTGAAAAAAAATTTAGTGTATAGTGTTCACCACTACAATGTATGTATGTGTGTGTTTTATTTTCTTCCTTTAAAACAATGTTACATAAACTGTGATTTTATACATGGAAAGATAGAAGAAACTACATGGAAAGGGCATGAAGAATGTGAAATCTCTGAAGCTGTGCTCAGTCCAAAGTTCTTTCAAATGTGGACCCCTAAATTCTCACAGTAGTGTTGGCCTGTGAAATCCTAAGGGGAATGGACAAATTCAAGAGGAGAAACAAGACAAACAGATGCCATTTGGATGTCTCTGAAATTTAGGAGAGGGAGTTCTCTATCACACCCATCCCCAACCCTGTACACCCCCCAAAAAAACCAAGCCCAAACCTATTGGTGGTTTCAGAAAAGCTTAGATTCATGTAGATGGAAAATAGCTCTAAAATCTACTGGTTAGAAAATTTGCTTTTAAAGACAGAGATAAGGGAAGAATTTTTTTTTTCTTTAAGAATATCAAAGAGAAAACACTGACAAAAAAGAAATTACTTTTTGTGCTTTTCACTGGCATTGTTTTTTGTGGAATTGTATTTCTTATTTTCCTTTGAAGAGTTCTGTAAGTGAAATATTGTTAAATCAGCTTTCTCCAGTGCTGTGCTGATGATCAAGTTAACCTCCATGAAAACTGGACTCTTGAAATGCTTGTTTAAAGTGGCTGTGTGACTTCATGCTATTGTAATGCATTAGAAAGGAAGGCAAGAATATCCAAGTGTCAGTGTCCAGAAGACACTCTGCAGTCTAATACTGATGCTGAGTCCTTTCCTTTACCTTTCCTTTGCTTCTGTTTGTTTTTGAATTTTGTTGGGTTTTTTTTTTTTGTTTTGTTTTGTTTTGTTTTGTTTTGTTTTGTTTTGTTTTTTTTTTTTTTTTTTTAAGACGAAAATGAAAAGGCTTTTTTTTGTTTTTTTTTGAATTTTGTTGGGTTTTTTTTTTTTTTTTTGTTTTGTTTTGTTTTGTTTTGTTTTGTTTTTTTTTTTTTAGTTTAGACAAGCAGATGACAAGGCTGTTTCTAAGTGTGTATTACACTTGTTAATATAAGCCGGTCTGACTCTCCAAGACTATTAAAGTCCCACAAAGGTACTTTATAAACTTTACTTGAATACTGATGCAGCTGGCAAGCAAGTCAGGCTATTTTAATTTTTTACAGCTTCCCCTCCTCCCCCATCATTGTTTTGCCCTGAAGGGATTTTTAACAGTGAGGTTACACCGTGCTCAGGATCACTCTGAAGTAATCTTCCTAACTCATAGGAGTTGGCTTTTCTCAAAGCTGAACAAAATGCTGACAGAATACTGAAAATCTCACCTTCTCCAATCTGTTTGGATTATTTGTAGAACAGAAAAAACATTGTAGGGCAAAAATTGTGTTTTTTTAAAAAACATGTTAGTTTGGATCTGTTTTTGATTAGAAAATATATTCTAGATGCAAGCATTGTTGGAGTTCCTCCTACTTTCAGCTCGGGAGATGATCCATGCTAGTTATTTACAGCAATATAACAGGCATTAAATCTGTCCTATGTACCCAAATCCCTTCTCCTTTTTAAAAGAAAAATTGTGCAGGAATTTATTTTGCATCACTGTTAGAAACCCCAATAGTATTTAGGAGTAACTGCTCACAATACAGAAGGACTGGACTCCACAAATTATGGTATGGTGAGCTGTTGCTTTAGAATATTGCCCTGTTTGACTTTTTTTTCCTTTTCATCAGGGTTGTCTTTATTATTACTCTTTTTTGTTTTTCAAAATATCTATTTTTATGCATTTGTGACTCCCATTACTCCTTTAAAGATTATTCATATAAAAATATACATTTAAATATACATAGAAATATATATATATTAAAAAGCGGGTTGATCCAATTAACATAATGCTGTCAGCTTAAAATGTTTATTTTTATGCAAAAACTGTGGATAATAACTTAGTTTTTTTTTTTAAAAAAGGACAAGATTCTAAGTTACCAGAGCTGTGATTTTTGTCTTATAACTATTCTAGACCATTTAGAAAGCTGTGCTGATACTTAATTTATTGTGGGGGTTTTTATGCAGTTGTTGTCGTCTTCTGTGCTTGAACCAGATGACTGTCCCAACAAAGATCCTTGTAAGGCCTTTTCATTTTATTGAGCTTGCAGAGCAACTATCCAGTACTGTATTGTCCCTGCAGAAGTGGTAGCACTCTGCAAAGCAGGGATGTTGTTTTCAGGTCACCTGAGTGATGCTCCAGTGTTGCTGGTGGGGGAGAGTGTTGTGTCTCTCTCCATTTGCTTCCCCAACCCCAAAACCCCCAAGGCCCCTTGCTTAGAGCAGGTTAGGGTGGGTTTGCTGGATCTTGCATTGCTCACAGATGAGTGGTGTCCAGCACATCTCAGTCAGGTTCTGAAAATGCGGGATCAGACCCACAGTTTGTAAATTGCCTTATGTGAAATAGGATGGCACAGCAGGAAACTTGGATCCTGTGTTGTTCAGCCCCTTGTAAACAGCCATGGCTCCTCCCATTTTCAGTGTTTTTACATCTCCTAAATAACTTGATTCCGGTTGGTATTACCTGGTGAAATGAACTTCCCCTTTTCTTTGGCTTAGATCTGATTCAAATAGAAAGAGGGACAGTAAATGCCCAAGTAGGCTGTGCCCACCTGGTTTTTCAGTTTGCAGGCTGAACTGAAAAATCTGAGAAAAAAACATAAGGGTGACCTGAGACAATTTTTTTTTCCATTTTCTCAGTGGAATGAAAAAGGGAAAAATTGAAACAAACCAATCCTTTCATACCAAAATGAAACATTAATTTCTAGGGTTGAATTTTAACTTTTTAACAAACATTATGTCTTGGGCTGTAACAAGTTGCTTTCAAGCAAAAATGTGAAACCTTCTGTTTTGAAAATGCTGAAAGAAAATGTTTTAATGTTAATAGTCTTTTTGCCTCTGCCTTTTTTCTTAATCTGATGGCTGGTTTAACTCTAAACTGTTTATTTTTTTGGTTTTTTTTTTTTTTTTGCAAATACATTATCCACTGAAGAGAACCCAAAGAAACCCAGTTCTGCTCCACTGACAGATACACTGGACACATTTCAGGGATTACTTGGTATCTGGCCCATCAAAGCTGCTGTTTTCCCCATTTAATAATCTTTCACTTGATTGTTCTACTGGGTGAAAAATAAAAGCATCTCATCCCGTGTCATTGACTGGTTTTGTAGCTGGGCTTACAAAGACATTCTTGCTCTGTTGGCTTCAGTTTGCTTACAGATTTATGATACTACTCCAGTTTGAGCCTAATCCTAGTATGAAGTAGGAATTAATACTTACCCAACTGATAAGAAAGAAATAAAGCATTGCTTTTTTCCCCCTTTTTCTATCTTAGCAGTGTCAGTAATACATCTGTTTGGTAGAATGAAGGAAAGGTCCCAGGGTGAAGAAGAGTGTGGTGTCCCAGGGGAGACTCCCACATACTCTGTGCTGTTTTCCATGGGCATTCCTCAGCTGTCTGCTTTTATCACCTTTGTTTTGCTTGGCTGTTGAGGTGATACAGTAAATGGGCTTGTGCAGGTTCAATTCCAGCTGCTCAAAGCTGGTACTGCTTTGTGGGAATTGTGCCGCAGTATTTGAAGCTTTTTTCACTGTTGCAGAACCCTTTTCTGTCCCACTACCCTAAGACTGTGGCCAAGTCCCAAGTCAAAGGGGACCTGGTGCAGGAGTGAGGGCTTCATATTCTACCTGGAACTGGGATGCCAGCTCAATTAGGTTTTGCAGTAGGAGGGAAAAGGCCCAAGGCTAAGGAGATGGGGGAAGATGGAAGGATGATCCATTTTCTTTTTCATTTTGGGTTGGTGCACTGACTCAGTCACCTCTTAGTTCCAGGGAGAAACTATATAGGGCTGAGAACAAAATATGAATGGCCAAGATGTGTATGTTCAATCTGATAACAGGTGCTTCTTGCCTGCCAGTGGCACTGAGTTCAGAGCTTCCTGTTTCCTGCTCTCTGCCAGAACAGATGCAGTGCTCTGCCACAGATATTTTGGATGCTGTGCAGTCAGTGCCCCAAAACAGTCAATGTCCTTGTCTGAAGGATGTAGAGGTGTCTCTCAGCCCTTTCTAGGAAGACCTGTGGATCTGCAACAGACAAGGCCTGTGTGCATCTAAACAGTCACCTCTGATTGCAGTAGACTGTGTGTCTTTCAGCACTGGCTCCATTCTCCAGCTCCTCTCACTTCCCAGCCTCTCCCATGCTCTTTGAGGATGATGGCAGCATTGGGCATGTCCCACCAGCCAAAAAGTGCAAAGCTGGAAGATGAACAAACATGTCCATCAGCAAATCCTACACAATGCAGCTTGATAGTGCTGATATCAGGAAAACAAGCAACAGCTTTTCTTTTCTGGGCCACCAAAGGGAAGCTGCTCCTTGCCACACAGGTATCTTCACACCTGGTACTGGTGCAGGCACCTCTCTGCTTGCATGCTCTGGTTCACACCTTTTTGCAAACTCCTGATGGAAAAGAATCCTGAATAGTGCTCAGAGCTGGATTGTGTCACCAGCCCTCACAAAGCATTGGGTTTAACTGACACCTGGGGGCTGAGAATTAGAAGGCTTTTTGGGAAATTATGAAACTAAATGGAGAAACTACAGCTGTGAAGGCTGGTCTGTATAAGCTTGTATTTTGATATGTCCTATGGCTATAATCCCTTCACCTCCTTTTGCAGCTTATTCTACTAATCGTGACCCTAGTCTGCATTTTACGTAGGAGGTCCCTACTTGAAACTTGCCAGATGCAGTCCTGGGCTTATTGCTTCTCTTTAGCTGAATTAAGTGGGAATGACTTTGGCAGTGTATTAGCAATCTCTTTTTCCTTCTGTTAATTCAGTCTCTGAGTTTAATCACAATGACCTGAAACATGTTTGGGGGTTGAGTGTTTTTTTAGTTAATTTTTGTTTTGTTTAAACAAAGCTGAACAATTCCCATTGTATTTAGAGCTGTGATGCCCAGTTCCATAAGTACTAGATGAATTTGTCCCATCTTGTTTCTTGGTGATGTTCAGAAATATAATTTGTGTCATCTTAAATCCTGTGTCAGTTTCTCTCTATTTTTTTCCCTAACTTTATATTAAGAAGCGGAAACAATTCAGGTCTTCTTTATCCCCACAGAGGTGAGTAGCTTCATAGATATTTGGTGTCCAGGCACCTTTAACATTGGGAGTTCTTACAAACACATGGATGAAGAGGGTGATGCTGGTCCTTACAACAGCAGAGTAAGCTCCTGTAGCAGCCACCTCTGTTCCAGTTGATTGTGACACCAAATGAATGTAGTGTAAGGAAGGATTTGAAATCTTTCCTTTTTATTAGCTACTGACCCCAAGGTGATATGACCTTCATTCTCTAAGACAAGTCTGTTGGTGGGACAATGACACCTGAAGGGCACTCTGCTCCACCTGGCCAAACTTTTCTCAACTCCCTCTGGCCTGCTGCTACACCTGTGTGAGCTCAGTTCCTGGGTTGGCTTTGGGTTCTGCTCTTTAAACGGGATGTTTCCTTTGTTGGTAGAAAGGGGGTGTTTGTGCCCATCAGCCACAAGGATTGAGGGACAGGATTAGAGGGGTTCACAGTTGGTAGCTGACTCTTTTTGGGGCCACTCCCTTGGGTGCCTGATTCCAGACAGGCTTGGCACAGCTACACATGGGACTCAGTGTGTCAATAGCAAGCGCTGGCCAAAGGCCAGTCTGGGGTCTGATGTAAATTGTGCCAGTTAGAACTTTGATGGATGGACTGCCAGAGTCCACTGCTTTAGGATGTAGCTCCACAAGCCCTGGAGCCAGCTCAGGGAGCTGGCTGGGCTGTGCTTGCACCGTTCCTTTGCTTACAGACAGCCTGGAGGTTTAGTACCTTTTAGCCTCTCAGCTCTATGGCATTGGAATGGGTCTGAGCCACATCTTGTGGCAGAGGGAGAGCAAGAGGCAGGCTGTGTCCCTGGGACTATCACTGCAGTTGGTGACTCAGGCTCCGCCTTGGTGTGGTGGCTCCTGTGAGGCTGTGCCAGGCCAGCTCTGCTGTAGATGGAAGCTCACAGGGCAGGAGCAAGAGCCAGAGGCACCCTGTGCATGCCTTCTGCTTGTGCTGCCTCACACAGTTTCATTCCCATCGCCTAGAAGTACAAAGGAAATGGGAGGGGAGAAGATGGACGAGTGGGGGCTGTGAATCATTCATTGCCACAGTCTGCTCAGCTGCATCATTCATTCTCAGTGATGTTTTGTTGCTTCAAACAAGCAGCAGTTGGTGTCATTTTCCATGTGCAGGCTGTGGCCACATAAGCCCTGGCAGCACATCTGGAACAGGATCAGGCTCAAGGGGCCATGGTCCAACCTCAGTGGACCTCATAACACTGAGGGAAGACTGGGTTTCCTTCTGGGAGCACAGGAAAGAGAGAAGGAAGCCTCTAAGATGGAGAAGACACGTCTGGCACCAGGTGAGGCTGGAGTACTTGGGAGTGGGCAAGGTGAAAGCCAGGGCATTCTGTGCTGCAATGGACTGGCAGTGACTGGTGTCAGTCCCTCCATGACATGCCCACAGGAAGGGACAAGTCGGTACCAGGGCTGTCCTTCAGTAGAGCCCATGCCACCTGGAAGACCCTATGACAGGAAGCTAGAGCCCCAGTGTGGAGCTAGGAGTCAGTCTGCAACAGTGAGGAGAAGATAAAGAGTGTGGGGCAGCACTCAGCAATTTTTCCTGTTTGCTGGCTGGGTGAAGCTGGTGCCCTTTGCAGAGCAGAATTGCTGCTTCAGCAGGTGGAGGAGCCTCTGCTGTGCAGCCCAATCCACAGAGCCATTAATAATGGTGTGGGAACAGGAATTCAGCAAGTGCCCATGATTAATTAGCTCATCATGGGCAGTTAATGGCCAAGCTGCTCTCCTTGGCCCTGTGGTGCAGGTAATGAAATAGGCATAATTTCTCCCTGGATGAGGTGTAGCCCCCTCCCAGGAGTGATGGGCACACTCTGTGAGTTGTGGTGATGGGCTGCTGAGAGGTTTTGGGTGATATTGTTTTTTTGGATGCTGGGGGAATGGATCTGTAAGGGAGTTTGTTAGTTATCAAAGTCAGGTAGGCAACTGGCACAGCCCCAATCTAACATCAGTTTTCCTTTTCCTAGCACTGGTGTTACCGTGTCTTGCTCATGCTCCCTCTTACTGAGGCTGACTTCTTCACACGTACTCTGCTTGTCTCAGCACTTCCTCATGAATTAATATATAGAAATTCAGGTGCCACCTATGCTGCATCAGGCACTGGAGATGACAGAGCTGTGCAGTAACGAGGACATGAAAGCAAGGCTGCTTTTTGAAATCCAAGTGATGAGGAAGCAATCCGCTCCACTAGTGACCTTGCCAGCGAGAGGGCTGAGCTCCACCAGCTGCTTAGCAATAAGATAGGAGAAAGAAAAGGTCTAGCAAGGATTTAAAGTGTGCAAGGACTAAAAATTAAATTGCACACGTTTTCATCGTTTGAGCAACATGACACAGCCCAAGGTGTGAAATGAATGTGATGGGAGTGAGACTGCTGCTGTGCCAGTAAGGAGTGCAAGCCTTGTTCTGTGTCCCAAAGGGACACAATCATGTGCCCCTTTAGGGCACATTCTGTGATGGTTACAATAATGTCTATTACAGCAGAAGTGAAGCATGTTCAGAAACCTCTGTGCCACAGATTGTAATTTCTCCTGTCTCCAATGTAGAGATCTGTGAGAGCTTCCTGGCATGACTTCCCCTCTCTAATGTCCAGGATTGCCTCTGTACATCTCTATTAGAGGCCTCCAGGAGAGACCTGACTATTGATTTTGCATAAAGTGCTGTATTTGCTGTTGATGCTGTTTTAGGAGTGAGCTGGCCACACGGAGGCACTCGTGACATCCATGAGCTCCCTGTCTCAGTACACAACATCCCAAAGGTCTGAAAAATGCCTTCTGTATGCCAGACTTCTGGCTGGCTCCTCTGGGGAAATCTGAGGAAAGCTCAAACTGAGAGCATCTGTGCTGGGAGCAGTCACAGTTTTGGTGGCTGGGCCATGGCATTGCACTTGATTATCACATTAGCCAGGGATGCTTCCAGCCCTCTAAGAACTTTCCCCATAATGCACAGCAGCAGCTGGCTTTGCTCCTCTGTGACAAGTGGCCACCTTCCTAAATCCTCTGCAAGTTTCTTGGAGCCATCATGTGAAGTGTCATGTCCATCTTCTGCCTCCTAAGCACCCTTCCTGTGGAGGCACATCAGGGAAGGCTTGCCTCCCAGAGGCAGTGATGTACCATACCAGGAGGACAGGTATTTAATTTGCCTTGTACTGCCCTATCTGGCAGCTCTCAGCATTGCTCTGTGTGTCTCAGGCTTTCTGCTGTGGCTCTGACAAATTGTTGCTCTTTCCCATACGATACAGATGTTTTTGCAGGCCTGTAAATTACTCCCATCTAATAACTCTTTTATGAAGCACTTTTTCTCCACACAGTAAAGAAAAATGCAACTGAAGAGGTAATTAAATGTTTACTGTTAAGTACTTTATATATTACATACTATAGATCATTCCATCCATTAAACAATCCATTTAACTCCCTTTAACAGCGTTATTGTCTATTATTAGGTTAATCAGCATTCACATCCTGTAACTCTGCATTTCTATCTAATTAGCCCTTCTTTCTTACTTCATATTTCTATTTAATTAAGCTCAGCATCAGAGCTGAATTCCCTGTGCTCAGCACTAGCAGAGGATTTGATCCTTTCAATGTGTGAGGGGCCGAGGAGCACCAAGTTTTAAGCAGCCTCCTTGGGTATCTGCTGAAGTTTTACTCCCAGAGTCAGTCCCTGCTTAACTCCTGAGAAATTTGTGTCTGTATAAGAAGCTGTAGGTTTGTGACCTTCTCAGTTATCTCAAATTATCAAAGAGATTCTGTAGGTGTGGTGGCTGCAGCTGGTGTGTCTGTAATGATCCCATGCAGCATCCAGGCATTGCATGGGGCATGGAAATGGATAGGGATTTCCTTTACTTCCTAATCGGAAAGGCAGGGAGTTTGTGTTGTGAGGGGCTCCCAATTCACTCTGGATGTTGGGATAAGGATCAGCAGCTGGGAATATCTCATTTCCTATCTGACCAGTGCAAAAATGCACATGCTGGTGCTCTTCCACGTGCCCCGGGCTCTGGGGGTGGTGGGGCAGGACACAGTACCTGCCTGTGAGTGGGGTTTGCCAGTGGGCACCAGTTTTAGATGTAACTCCACAGGCCCCATTTGCCACACCTTAGCAGAGTTGCTCAGACTCTGATCTGCAGAGGGGTGCCTTTGGGAGTGGTGTCAGTGGGCTGGTGGCCCTGGCCCATGAAATGTGTGGGTGTGAGGAGGCCGTGGCTCTGCACGAGGCTGCCTGAGGCTGCTGTGTTTTGGAGCACAGCTGGGACCTGAGCTCACGTCCTGCCTGCTGATAACACACACCTTTGGCATAAACATGTGCTCTGTTCTCTCAATCCCCAAGCCCTGGAGTCTGCTACAGGAGGCTGTCAATTATAATCTCTCCCCCTCAGACGTTTTTGGGGATACCCAAGGCGCGCAACGTGACAGCATCACTGGAACAAAGATTAAATAGCAGACAGGGAACACCTTGCTTGTCACCACTTAGCATCCAAGCTGCAATGGCTTTGAGGAATTGTCTGGGCCCTTCCAGAGTCCCTGAGCAGCTCTTTTTGCTAGTACCAGTCCAGAACAATCAGCAAATTGAGTTCTTTTTATTAACTTTAAAAGAAGACATTAGCCTCAGCCAGGAGAATAAAACCAATTTATGAGGCAATTAGCTCTGCAAAAACATTTCAGTCTCCCCAGAGCAGCCATCTGAGGAGCATCTTATTCCAGCTGCACAGCTCCTTCCGGCCTTGAGTTTACAGCACACTTCATTTATCATAAATAATAATAATAATGAATAAACAAATGGCTTCCTGATGAGCGTGTGAGACAGCCAGGAAAGTCTTCTCTGCCTAAAACTAGACTATGTTTTTGACTTCCTCCTTCCAGGTGTCATTCTTATGGCCTGTTGCTTGATTGTGATTAATTTTGATACTCAAGCTCTTTATAAGCCGCATTATCTTATGTGGGCTTCTTGTGGGATCTGCAACAGGGTTCAGGTACAACTCAAAGGACCTGGACTACATGCAGGTGCCATAGCAGCAGACTCAGAGAGCTCTGTGTGTATTTTCCAAGTCCCTTTGTAGAAATTGCAGCTCTCTCAAGAGCTACCTATTAATGCTGGAAATCTGGGCAAAAGCCAAGAATAGGGACATCCTCTGCCATTATTGTTCTGATACAATAAATTCTGGATGATAAAAGTGGTGTAGGAATGAGTGTGGATTGGAATTAAAACAAAAGATTGATTTTCTATTTCTGGGCTAGCCTGAGACTTCCAAATTTGCCTTAAAAGCAAATTGAGATTAAAAGTTAAAACTCAGTTTCAGTGAGTTGATGCATAATACCAGTCTGCTAAACACAGAACTCTGTATTTTCTGTATTTTCCTGTTCCAACTTTTTAATTTTTATTATAAACATCTATTTCCTGATTTTAATTGGACAATGCTATTGTGGAAGTGAAAAGTAGAAAATCAAAACACTAGAATATAATATTTCTACTACAAATATTCTAGAAATTTTACAGTTTTGTTAATTAAACTTATGTAAGGTGATGCAGTAGTTGACCAGCTTTAGCTTATATATGGAGCATTCCCAAGCAGAGCCCTTGGCTTGCACCATTTTTATTTCCAGCAGCAGGAGGGAATCCTGTGGATCTTAGTGTGTGTTAAGAAACTCAAGAAATGCTACTGCTGTGATTTTATTAACATATCCAGAGAAAGAAAGACCTAAATCCCAAGCTTTTCAATAGGAATTGAGATGTCCAAAAGGAAATTTCCTATGGAGGTTTTTCATGTGTTTAAGTTGGGTTGTCTGTTTAAGTTGTTTCTCTCTGAGCTCTGCTTCTGAATCTCAAGAAATATGTATCCAGGCCTGAAATGCAACTCTCCTTATAGTTATTAGGCCAAAGAGCATGAAAGGACTGGGGAAGTTGATGAAAGCCAATGTTCCGAGTCACAACCAGCAGCAGTCCTGTTGCTGTGACTCCTGGATGCAGCTGTTGATACAGCACAGGTAACAGCATGAATACCTTTGGATTAAAGACCTTCCAGGACCCCTACCTCAGGCATTGTGGCTGCAAGCCCTTGGGAGATGAGCTGCTTGGAAGAAGGCAGTGTGAGGGATCCAACATGCTCAGGCCTTTTGCAGAAACTTCCTGTGCAGTTTCCAGTTGTGCATTTGCCTCATGCTCCACAGTGAAGATGGGATTTACAGCCACTCAGCAGAGCTGCTATCAGTAGCTTGACCAGCTCAAGTCTATCAAGGCTTTAAAGGTTTTTTTTTTTTCTTTATTTAAAAAAATCCTTTCCTGCTCCACTTCTTTCTCCATCATTGAGTTAAAGGTCTGTTAGCATCTGCTTGGAATAATTCTGCCTCTAAATTTTGATGAGTCAGTGAGTCCATGCAAAGCTTTAAAAAGCTTTTAATTCTAAGCTTTGGGGATTTTACACAGCCAGTTTAATCTATAATGACTTTTTTTCGTTTCCACTTGAACTTTCTGCTGTTCTGGTGCTGTTCTGATGCTCTTTAACTCCTGCAAGGCCTCATTTATGTTCTGTTGAAACACTTGCACTGGGAGATGAATGGTTCTTCCAATACCCCCATTTTATTAATGTGAAGGTTTATAAGTGGTGCTGCCACTGAAGGGACTAAATATAGCTTGAAAAAGACATAACATCTTAAGGTGTTTTCTGTTGTGACTGTAGCTTTCTTTGGGGAGTCTGTAGCAACTGAGCTGCAGCCTCTGTGTGTGTGTGTGTAACAGACCATGCATGCACAGCACTGAAGTAATTCCTGCATCTCCCCTCCCTGTGCACATCCAGGCAACACAAACATCCCTGTGTTCATCCAGGCAGTTTTCACATCTTAGGGACATGGATGCTTTAACAAACCATGTCAGCCTTCCAGGAAGGACCAGATCTGGCTTAGTTTTTAAAATTGAGGGGTTGTTTTTGTGCTAAGGGATGGTGCCAACCATCACACGTGCTGTGCAGAAGATTTCAAACTGCAGAAAACGAAATTGGGCTTTCCATAGCTAAAGGTGAAGGAAGATATTGGCACAGCAGTAGGAAAGAGAGCAATGTTTCAGCAGCTCTTCTCTGCAGGACAGGTAGCCAGGCCAAGCCTTTGTGACACATAGAATGTCTCACAGCAGCAGCACTCCTAAAGCAGCTCTGCTTCACCTGTTTCTTCAGGTGTGAGATAGTCACTCAAGTAAAAAAAAAAAAAAAAAAAAAAGGAAAAATAACCAAAGAAAATGAGGGGGGAAAGGGTGATTTGTGTTGTACGTTGAAACCATCTTCTATTGTCTGTGTTGTTACATGTCTCTGCTTTGATAGCTGCTTAGTTATCTTCTGGCCAAAAGTGATGAGGTACAAAAGCTGTCCCCCTTTGATACTCACTCACACAAACGTAGGCACGGCTGTAGTAGAAGCAGCTGTCAGCTGGGAAATTGCACTGAGGCTGCTGGGTTTTCATGTCAATTATACAACTATTCAGACTTCCTAGTGGGAGGCTGCAGTGTGATGTTTGGGCTGGATTTTCTACAATGTTTAGCTGCTGGAGGATTCAGATAAATACTTGTGGGGACTGACTGAGAAGCCTCTATGCCTACATCCTACTGAAATCGTGGTGTTTTGCTGTCAGATGTGCCAAGACCCTTCTGAGAGTCCCGTTTTCAAGAAGGAAGGTTGGTCACGTGTCACCGAGAGCTGGCAGCTCCAGAAATACCCAATGCCAAGGTAGAGTAAACAAGATTAATGTATAATTTGGTGTCATTGCCTTTGATAAATGCTTGCCTCTTGTCCATTGAAGATCATCTCTAAATAAGGGTAAGTGGGTCAGGAAAGGAAGCTAAGCTGCAACAGGCTTCAGGAGGGCTGGCTTTGGTCCTTGCCCTGCCTCAGACTTGCTTGACCCAGGAGATCATGGAGTGCCAGGCTCTTAGGAAC
The DNA here is from genome assembly GCA_013389925.1 of Aegithalos caudatus. Taxonomy (NCBI): domain Eukaryota; kingdom Metazoa; phylum Chordata; class Aves; order Passeriformes; family Aegithalidae; genus Aegithalos; species Aegithalos caudatus. The sequence goes on from WEIU01004435.1 coordinate 287,868, forward strand.
ACAGCAGCTGAGGCTGGTTTATAGGTCTCTCACCCCATGTCCTGTTTAGTCCCTGAACAGGTTTTGATGGCCATTGTCAGAAATCACCAACATATTTGGCTTCCTGTGGGATGAGATGGACTACTCATCTCCAGAAGTAATATTATTCATGTTTTCTCAGCATGAAACCAGACTCACAAGAGTCTGGTATCATGGTAGGCTAGCATGATATATCTCCTAGGGGTTAACTTTCCTTTTGGAACAGCTTAGAAGGAACATGTCTCGTAACAGCCATTGCAGAAGAGACAAAGTGTCTTTCAGTGTTACTGGGGACAGCACTGTATGATGTTGCTTCTTCAAATTCAAGATGACATGGCAGCAGGCCATCAGCTGTGGGGTATGATAACAAATAATGCCATGCTCTCATGGTTTCTTTCAGACTCAGTTCTTCCTTATGACATTTAGATCTCACTTTCCCACTACAACCAGGGTCCTGGCTGGCTCAGGAGCTGGCTTTGACAGGGGTGAGTCCTTGCTTGCAAACCATTCCTTTACAGCTCTTGTAGGACTTACTGCTGTGGCATTTGGGACTTTTGCTATGATCCTGCCACCATGCAGCTGTTTGTGCTGAAGAAAAGCAATGCTTTTCTTCAGCAGAAACAGCTCACAAAGACCTCAGCCCTGCAGTGTTGCAGCCTGGCTCTGAGTTTAGGGGGAAAAAATCAGAGTGGGGTGGAGGCTGTGGAGCCCCAGCAAGAGGAATGCTCCTGGCATCTCCTGTCTCATGCTGTGGCTGGAAATTGTCTTGCAAGTGTCACTGGTCCATGGGATGAGATGGAAGAAAGCTAACAAGCCCCATCTCAGCTGGGGAGAAGAGTTTTGTAATTAGGATAAAGCCCTACATCTGCCAGAGTTGTTATTTCTTTTCTGCTTTCTTACTATTGGAAGCAAGTTGTATCACCCACTCTTCAGAGGATAAAAGTTCTGTTGTCTGAGGATGGATCACACCCAGGAGTGTGGTCCAGCCATCAGGTGGAGAAGGGCAGAGCATAATGGCAGCTGGGCAGATGTTTCAGAGCAAATAGAAGACAAGGCCAGCTTCTCTGATGAGGAGCTGGGGTGTGTGTATTATAGTTATTAACATGAACTTTAAAAGAAACAGCAACTCCCTATATTTTTAAAAGTCCAGTCAATAGCACTTAATAGCCCTGGCTCACTGCAGAACTCCCTCAGCCTGTTTGCAGTCACTCCCAGCAGTGAGACTGGTAGATTTATATAATTTTACAGGAGTACAGAAGAGTTGCCTTGCAGCTCAGCACCATTTCCCCTTAATGGATTCTGTGACAAAGCAAATTTTGGTGATGTAAAAGTGCCTGGGCTGCTGGACCAAAGTACTTCATTTGCAACACCCTGCAGTGAGTGAAAGCCACAGGACTGGTTATAGCCATGCTGAAAGGTTGTGAAAGCACTGATCACACCAGGCACTTATAAAAGCCAGATTTATAGCACTGACCTGTGCATTATAAAGAACAGCATACTTTTTGCTCCTAAATTCAGCATGATGTTAAAGAGTCAGTGTGCTGAGTGTTGCACAGAGCATTGTAGACAGGGTATCTCCATGAACACTTCAGGGGACTGCTGTGTGTTACTGACATGATTGTGCAAGGGCACATTTCTTCCTTCAAGGTAGCTCAGCTCTTGTGAGGAAGCAAAAGAGTCCCTGTGAGGTGGCCAGGTCCCCTGGGAGCAGCATGACCCCTCAGCCATTGGAAAGCTGGAGGAGGCAGGTTGTGGACAGGAAAAGATGCTTGAAGGGTGGCCCTGGCAGTAGAGGAATAGTACACTGGGGAGAGAGAGGAGATCCTACAGTCAGGGTTGAAATACTGCCACAGTTTTCAGATAGATGTCCAGGTATGGAACTTTTTTATCATGATGCTAAGCAAAGTCTCTGTCCTTCAAAAACTTCATGTTACTTTTTAATTTATTTTTTTTAACAGCAAAATTTCTCCCAGTGAGGAAGGCTGGGAGGCTCAGCAATAGCTCTGTCACAGGGAATCCAGACTGATGGATTGGTGTCACAGCTGGCACCTGACAGGCTTTTATCTAAACAGCACAGCCCTGAGTGCCATGCCTGGTTAACATATTACTAGGGCTTTAGGAATGAGATACATCTATTCCACTTCGGTAACTTGTCTGGCTGGAGCCAAAAGCTGTTTGAGAGCTTTCTTCATGGCCATGGGAGCTCCTGCCTGAACCAGGCAGCACAAAGATCCTGTTGCCTTATGCAGCTGAACTTGTCGCTGCCTGGCCGCTGTGCAGCTCCGCGGGAGCAGCTCAGGGTGGCAGTGTTGCCCTGTGAGTTGCGCTGCTCCCTGCGCTCATTCCCTTTTCTTGCTGACACACCGGAGTTGTATCCCCGGAGGGAGCATCGGGGGATCCATACAAAATAGTCCACAGATGCAAAGTGCAGAAATCTGTGTCCTGCCATGCTGGGTTTAATTAAGGGCGCTCTGGAAAAGTCCTTGTTTGGTAACATCTCTCTTTCTCCAGTCATACTGTGTTGGAATTCAAGTGGCTTTATGGCAAGAACTGAGTTTGGGCTCACATCTGGCAATATTAAATCATTGCCATGTAGGAAGAAAAGGTTATTTCTATTTTCTCTATTTATTTGCATTTCAAGTGACCACATCTGCCAACCAGACATTTCTGCTGTAAGTGGTAGAAAGGAAAAGCATGTAACCTCTGTAGGAAATATCAGAAAGGAGCACTACAAAATGGCACTCCATTGATCGTTAGCACTATCTGGTCCCAAAGGAAAGTGTCACCTTTGAGTGACAGCTCTTCATCCTGACATCATCTGGCTGAGAGGGAGCAGTGGCTCGTGAATCTGGAACAGACACAGCCTCGTGGTGTGCTGGTTGCTGTTTCATTTGTGCTCTCAGCACTGACCTGTCTCCTGGGGATGATTGACAGAATTTCATGGGTTTGAGAAACTTCAAGCATCTGATATATGGACATAAAATCTGCCCACTAAATGTGTTTCATTTATTTTCATGTGCAATTTGTTATCTGTCAAAACTATTTATCCCATGTAGCCTACGTTCCTACCTAATTAGACACAGTTGTATAAATAAATATAAAGGCAATGGAACATTACATTTTCTCATAGGCATTTTATGCACAAAAATCATTGTTCAGTTTGATGTTAAGATTTTTCCTTGTTTTTCCTGGTTTTTTAGTGTAGTCTGACATAAGTACCTAAGCTGTACTGTTACCTCTTCCCTGACAACATATCTGCTGTGTGGATGCTCTGTGCTTTTTATGTGAAACCTGTGGCCCATGTGCTTAAAAGCATGTATATCTGTCCAGAGGGTCCCAGACAGAAATAAGGCAGCCCTCATGATACATAAACAGATATAGAAATACATTTAAGTGTCTATATATGAATCATAAATCCACCCACTGCTATTCACAGTGTCTGTCAGTTTTGCAGGGGAGAATTTCAGGAGCCCTGGAAGGAAGGTGTCCTGTCACAGGCATCCTGCTGGGTGGCACAGCATACAGGTGAGTCTATGTGTATATCCCCATGCTTCTTCTCTGTAATACATCACTCAGGGTTATCCCAGCCTCAGAGTTAATATCCCGTCCTGGTGAAGTGGCAGATTTAAGGCCTGAAATATCCTTGAAGCTTTGGTTATTTGGGAAGCAAAGCATCTCTACTTGTTCTAGACAACATCAGGGCTTCCCCTGAGCTTTGGTATTGCCCAGGGCAGCTAGCTGGATTTTGAATAATTATTTCTTCTCCTCATCCAGCTGGAGGCTTCCCTCACCAGCTCTTTTCCCCTTGCTGAGCTTTGGGTCTGCTCCTTGTACAGTGAAGAAGTAACTGAGCCATGTGGGAGCTGGTTGTGCTGATACAGCAGTGTCAGCAGTGCTTGGGCAGAGCAGGTCACAGTGGTGAATGACATCCCCAATTGTTTCCAGATATGGCTTCTATATCTCTGTGGCTATGTGGAATCAAATGCTGAGGTGCCTAAGGGGAAACAGCTCCCTCAGAAAGAAGATTTGCTTTCTGTTCCTGTATTCACTTCCCCTAAGTATAAACAGCAGGGGTATTTCACTGAGGTTATAGAGACTCTTTGGCTGGAACTAGGAAAAGTCAAAGCACAAAAAATAAAGAGAAGTTACAATAGGTAAAATGGAGCCAAATACAGTTTTCCTGGATTTGCAAATCCCACCAAATCTAGGCAGGGCATTTTATCCCTAAGAGCAGGGAAGCAGTTGCTTTTTTGGAGGATGAGATATTCTGTTGACTGTTTGCATCACAGGTCTCTGCTGCTGTGTTTCTCCTGCTGCTGCTAGAAAAGGAGCACAAAGGCTCCTGCTCAGTAGATACGGCCAAGAATTTCTCCAAAGCATCAGATGTCAAATCAACATTTTCAATCGCTTCTCTCTGCCTGAGTTACTTTTCCTTCATGTTCCTTTCACTGTTTTTCTCCTTCTAAATCCTCCCCCTCCTTCTCACTGATCAAACCCTTTCTCTCATGGCAAACATCATTACTTCAGCAAGTGAGATGAAATACGCCTCAGTCTACCTCAATCCCAGTGCAGACAGAAACCCAAGAGAAAAGGGCAAAGAACAGCAAATAAGGAGGTCTGCAGAATGCCAACACAGCAATGACAGTGAGAAATACAAGACAAAGCAGTTAACCACACAAGGAAATAAATGCTCCTGTGGGAAAAATCATACACTAATGCCTATTAGCTTAATAGCCCTGTGGTTTAGGCAGAGGGCTGAGAGACAGGGGGTCTGGGCTCTGTGTGCTGCTTTGCTGCAGCCTGGCTGTCACTTGGGAGGCTGGATCCTCACTCTGCCCTTGGCCATCTTTGCTTTCAGCTTTGCCACTTTCCAGTGTCAAGCAGAATCCAGGTTCTCATGGGGCTGTCAGGCACCGGCTGAGGCCAGGAGTGCCTGCAGCAGCCCAGGCTGGATGAAGGATTTCACCAGATGTGTGCACACACACTTGTGCAAAGGACAGGCCTGTCCCCACATGTGGCTCCTCCTCTCCCATCTCATTCTCTGTCCACAAGTTGGAGCTGAGTGAAGGTCTCCAGCACTTGTCTTCAGAGACTTCACACAGTGTGCTCAGTCCAAACCCCAAGAGCTCTGGTGCTTTTTTATTGTTGGGAGTTTGGGGGCTGAACCTCAGAGCAAAAAGGTCAAAGAAAGAAAAATAGATTAAATGGAAGCAAATGGCAGAGCCAGTCCAACAGAGAGCAGGAGATATTCAGCAGTACCGGTTTACCAGGAAGGTTTATGAGGAAAGGAGAGAAAAGATTCCCTTGGAGAAAAGATAAAGAGGCAGATTATGATATACTTTATTTCATAGTGCTTCCTGAAATGGAGCTGAGGGCATTGTTTTCTGGTTTAATATATTGTGTTAAACATTAAAGGAATGAAGGCAGGGAGCCTGAGTAGCAATGAGTTAATCTGAAAAGAAGACTTTTTTTTAGGCTGGGGAGTAGTGGAAAGAAGAGGAACTTTATTGGTTATTATTAGACTTTTCAGCTCACAATGGACAAGTCAATAGTTTTTCTTTTGAATTCTGCTGTTTCCTCCTTTGATTATTAAATCCTCTCTCTGCCTAGAAATACCCTGCTTTGAAGAGTCTGCTTGTGTTTAGCAAATGGCCTGAGAATGCTGAGCATTAAGTCCATGGGGCACATGACTCAGTCTGAGCACTGCAGAGGCTGGACTGGGGGAGGTATTGGGTTAATAAGAGATAAAATACCCCTGCTATAGCTCTTAACATGAGGATTCGGGGCAGGAATGTATCAGCTCCCAGCACCTCTTTTGTGGGAAGGATAAGACCTTAGAGAGGATAAATAAGGGGATGAAATTCTGTGTTATGGGTTATGAATGTTCTGGATAAGAAATTTTAAAGAAAAGTTTTTGGGTGGACGTCCTACTACTAGTAACTTAAGGCATGAGACCTTTCTCACTCTTTAGCCTTCTAAGACTGCCAGGAATTGACACAAAAATAATTATTGGACAGTGAATAGATGGTGATGTCTAAACACCCCAGGGGGAATAAAGGTCTCTAATAATGATGATATTGCCAAACACTGCAAAAGGTTTCATCAAGACAAATGTTACAAATAACTGCTGTTAACTACTTCTTCTTATATTGCTTAAGAAGGAAGGACAAGGTTCCTATAGCTGGAAACTTCTACAGGCATGGGGATGAATTTTGAGTAGATATTTAGAAAGAGGGTGAAATATTATGTTTCCTCTTATGACCATGCCACATCAGATTTACTTGCAGTGGCTGGCAGAAACTTATTAGGAAATAATACTGCTATCTCAGAGCAGGGATATTAATTTTTCATCGATTTCTTCTTTGTGATGATGATGGAAGTGGAATATCAAAATGGGTGAATAGTGTAGCACATGCTTTGCTGTTCTGGAAGCACATGCTAAGCCCCAAGCTGCTTTTAGGGCTTTCTTTTCCTAGCTGGCTAAAATAAGATGTGCCAGCCTTCTCCTGCATCCTGCTAGCTTGTGAGCATCTCCCAGACTCAAATGCATTCCTGTCACCACAGGTGACATGGGGAAGCAAGGGCAGGAGGAAGGGTTAAACCTTTTGGTTCCAGCGGGAATGAATCACCGAAAGATGGTTTATGATATTGATAAAAATGAATTGAAATTCCCTGGCAGAGGAAGGAAGCAGAATTTGCATCACTCCATGATCTGAAGAGGACAACCAAAGCATGGCACAGGACACCCAGGCTTGTCTTGGAAGGGAGCTGCTGTGTGCAAATACCACCAGAGATGCACGAGCAGGGGACCCTGGCTCCTGCCACGACTGCTGCACTGGAAACCCAGTGCCACTCACTTGTGGGTGTCACCAAGATCCAGATCTTCTGCTTGAGCACCTTCAGGCTTTCCTGTGAGGTGGGTACCCAAGGCTTTAATCAGCTCCAAACAAATGCTCCCCAAAGAATCTGGCTGGAAAAGCAGCTGCTCTCTCCCCCAGGCTGTCTTCTGTACCTGCAAATCATGTTATTCACTGTAAAGCAAGCATCTGTTGCTTACACATGGTAAGACTGAAAATCCAGTGTCTGAGGATAAAGTAGGAAGGGAAAAAAAAATTGCTCTGGCTGCAGCTGCCAGTGGGGAGCAGCATGTAATGAGGGAGGCTGAGAACCAGCCAGAGGAACACCAGCCCTCAGGCCCTCTCTGGGTAAGGTCCCTGGCAAACCATGCTTGCCACAAATGGTCAACTGCCTTGCTTTTCAATATTCCACCCATGGAAATGGCCCCTCTGCCCCCAGCCCCTAAAGCTGCAGTAGTTGAGCCACTAATGTAAACCATGAATGCTATTTTCCCAAAGCAAGCTGTGTTTCTCCTTAGAAACTTCATGAAAAGGTTATGAAGCAACAAACCGGCTTTCAGAGAGCAGGTACAATCAGAGCTTCTGGTGGTGGGAGGATGTCCATGTGCATATATATATGCACCAGTGTTATTTACAAACAAATTAGAGCTTGTTTTCCAAAACTACTTAGCTCCTGATTTTGGTGTGTTTGGCTTTGTAAATTTCACAAATCTTTCTAAGGCAGCAAATTCCCCCAAAAAGCTTTCAATCCCCCTTAATCTCACTCTGTTATCTCAGCTGCATAACAGTTCACTTCAGCATGGGCTGAGGAACATGGTTTTCGGCCTCTTCTGAAAAACACAGGAGGAAAGAGCCCATTGCAGCTGACAGATAGAGATTGATATTTTGAGAGTGTTTGTGTGTGCAAACATAGATCTGCCACCTGCTTGGAAGCTAGCTTTGAAGCCTCAATAGCAAAGCAAGCAACAATGGGAAATGTGAAACAATTTCCCCCCTTTTTTCTCTTTTGGCATTTCTGATTCATAAAGAAATTCTCCAGTGAATGCTCTTGAATTTGTAGAAGTTTAATTGGCAAGGAAAGGACAAGTTAGAAGTAATGCAGTGAGCTGCTGTTGGAAGCTTGTTTCTATTCCTGATGGTTCTTTGCAATATCCTGGACTGCATGAACACAGTGTGTTTCACACTGGCTCACGCCACAGTCTGTCTCCCTCAAAGAAAAGTGTCGAAGCGCAAAGAAATCACAAATCCAGCTCTCCTCCCATATTGCAGATGTGCCTTTAAGGGACACAGATGGAGGAGAAAGTCAAAGGTAAGTATGCTTTCAGCCCCTGCCTGCACTGGGCTCACAGCAAACACTAACCCAGGCTGTGGCTCCTTGCCTGTTATGCAAAGCAAATATTAGTGCATTTTAAATTTTGTGCAGTCGCAGACTCCAGCTTTAAAAAACTCCCAATGGGGCTTGTGACTTAGCAGAGGCAAAGGGTCACAACTGGGGGAACCAGGGAGACAGTCTTCTGGGAAGGGTCCACCAGATTTGGTTCCACCTGAAAGGGACTCTCTAGGAAGAGGAGGCAACTTTTCACTTTCTGTTTTCAAGAAACAGAGATGGAAAAATCTTCCCAGTTCTCATCAGTCTTACCTCTTCATCTGACTGCTAGGTGCTTGTTGAGGGACTTAACAATGTGGAGGACCTGACTCCAGTGGGAGCTGGATTTGACTGCTCTGACTAAGTTGAGTTAGAATTTGTCTCCTAGAAACTGTCAGAGGGCATCATCCATTACTGTCATGTTTGGGTTTGGATCGATGAGCATCATCTCTGCCCACAGGGACAAAGCTGTCACTGGTCAGCCTGGACCAGAAGAGAAAAGGAATTTTCTGTGATTTCAGAGAAAGGAATATCTACTCTCTGGAAACTAAGTCTGCTAGGCTCTTCAAAAAGTAGCTTTTTTTACCGATTCATCTTTCTCTAAAGGATAAAAACCAATTCAAGAACAAGAAAGAGGGAAAATAGAACTGGGACTTATAAGCAAAAGGAGTCTATTGTATAGCAGGACTGAACCCATCCTCAGGTTTGCATTTCCCTGCTCATCTTGGGGCAAAATTCAGTTCGCCTTCTCCTCTGCACTGAACACGGCGATTATGTTCATCCTATTCAGATTTCAGACTCAATTTTCCTTTTTCAAAGGCCTGTGCTGTTATTTTCCTTCCATCCATTCTTACAGTTAGAAAACGTACACTTTGGAGGCTGACTTGATTTGCTCTTTCCCTTGGGGAATAATAGATGTCATGCTGTTTAGAGAAATGAAAAGGAAAAAACCCCTTTCCATGCACCAAAGGGTGTGGGGAGAAAGCCCTATTAAAACCCTGCATTCTAAATACTGTTATCTAAAGCTGACAAAGAGGGTCATGGACTTATTTTCTTCTTCAGGCTCAACCTTCCTTTAACAAATACAAAAATTTCTTGCAGCTCCTGTCTCTCCAGGGAGTTTGACCAGCATTGTCTCAAGCTGTGCTTTCTTCACTATTGATAGGTAACAATTGTGTAAGCTCTGACTCTTTTTGTTAATATTCTAACAAAACAGAATTTCCAAACAACCACAACTCTTTTGTCCCTTTCAGTCCTGTCTGATACCTCATTGTAGGTGTCTGTGAAAGGCAAATAGACATCTGTGAAATCTGAAGAGGAACTCTGGCAATTTTACACAGTCCCCTACTGCCTGTCTACATAATCTGACATTAAAATTGGATTTTTGGTATCTCTTTAACACTCCAAAAAGTAAACCCCTTTCATAACATGTATCATTTTCCAAGGTAATTTGAAGAGAATACATTTCACTTTCAAATTGCCCTTTGGCAGCTTTGAAACCACTGTGGTTTTTTTTTTTTTTTTTTTTTTTTGTGAAATCTCTTGGCATTTAAAACTGCTTTTTAAGAAGGAGGAGGAATAATAATAATAATAAAAAAACTCCCAACGCTGGCTACTTCACGTTCCTTCTGATCTGTCCAGGGCTTTTCAAGTGAACGGGAACACACTGACAAATGCATTCTGAAGAAAATCTCATTTCGACCCTAAATGGTTCTTCACAATTTCCAATTCATGCTGTTGCCATTTTTGCAGGAACTGATGGCTGCCATTGTTATCAGAGCTGACAGGCCCCGGGTAGGTTGCAAAATCAGCGCAACCTGCCCGAGCCTTTCATTATTCCCAAGTGGCAGGTTCTCATGATATCTCTCTTTTGTAGGCTTTGCTCATTTCTGTTTTGCATTTGACAGGGCTCCCCCACTCGCTCGCCGCTGGGGTGCCCAGATAAAATGACTCCTCTGAAGTTAAAGGAACAAAGCTCCCACGTGCACCCAAAGTGGTTGTCAGCTCCTGTCCTTGCAGCACATTCCAGATCTGAGGCTGCTCTCTCTGTGGGAGTTAGCAGCTGGGTAACTGCCCAGCACGTGGGTCCGTTCTGCTCAGCTCTGGTGTTTCAGCAGTGCTGTGCAGACACGCAAGTGTCCTCTAAAGCAAATCCAAATCAAAGGTTTGGGGAGGTTTTGTGTTTACAAAAATAAAGAGGACAGAGTTTTTGTTGAGCGGTTTTTCCCCTAAAAGTCTCTCTTTATCTCAGCTGGAAGAACCTGTAAGGGTGCTGAAACGTCCCCCAAATGACCAAACTTGCCATCAGACTGAAATAGGATGAGTGAGAAAAGGGCGACCAGCTCCCCAGGAGCAGAAAGGAGCTGAATGGAAGATAAAGCTCCCAGCAGCCAAGAGCTGTCTCCCTGCATGAGCACAATTCAGGCAACCTTAAAAGGTGATATCCCCCTCCCTTACATACTTTCTAATCTGTAAAACTCCAGCTAGAGGTTCTGTTTAAGCCTGTATAGGGCCTATGATGACGAGTTTCTTGTGTGACGGAGACAGCACTAAAGGGTAAAACAAAAAAAGGGGCTTTTGAGTACACCTTTATAAACCTAATCTTCCAGGATTTTACTCTATAAGATTTGCATAATGTCAAACAGGTGATTCCTGGTAGATCTGATAGGAGATCCTCTATTATTATCCCAAGGGCTTTGTGTTTGTCCTTACCAGATTCTCACAGAATTCTTATCTTGCCTTTGCCTTTAATCCCAGCTGTGCTTTCAGCCTGATTTTGGTTTTTTTAAATTATTTAGTCTGGAATTTAACTTTGAAATTTTCCTTTATTAAGACAACTCTCTGTGAAGAGACCACCATGGTTGCCAGCTGTGTCTGTCCTGCTCAGAATTGCAGGATCTGACCTGCAGTGGGTTTCTCCCCACTGCTGGACTTGGGGTCAGCTCTCTGAAGGTAGGAGCCACAAACTGGTGGGACCAGCTGTATAAATGTAGTTCTGCAGCTGTTATGTGTTTACACTTACACAATTTAGAGGGAATGTGAGGAATCTTTGCTTCTGCACCAAACCTGGCTTCTCTACATTTAGTTAAGTTTAACCCAGCCTCTGTAAGTGTTATAATTTGAAATCCCAAGGAAATCACACTTCTCCATAGGAGAGTGCCCAGTGAGAGATGTGGGTGGTTGCAGCAGTCAGTGAGCACCACAGGGATGCAAGGGAAAGCAGGGCACAGACCCACAAAAACTACAGTACCAGAAAAAGCAAAAGAGACATCTCCCCCATCTTCTGACCTTACATAATGAAGGCAGCTGAAAACCAAGGCTTTTGTTGTGTGACCCTTCTTTCTTGTTTCTGCTGCTTGGAAACATTGTCATAAAAGAAGATCTATTGCTAAATAGATTTTAAAAGAAGAAGGAAAAAAACTGGCCTTGCAGGTAAATTAAAAAAAATATTATGAACATATAAATTAGTGAGCACATATTGACAGATAAGTAACTCTACAACCCCTAGTAACATAATCACCATAAATATTTGAGATAAAATCGGCAGACAGGGATAATATATTTTCTTATTAGATCAAGAGCCATATCTAGAAAAAAAATTAAAAACAGGAGGAACTGGTGGGCACAACATCCTTTCTTTGGGCCTAAAGCACAAGCACCAACTTCCAGGTAAGCAAATGTTGGGGACAATTGTCCTGCTTTGATTTAATTACAGCAATCAGAGAAACAATTAGAGTGAAAAGGGTTGCTAAAATCTCAGAACAGGTGGGAATATTCAGGTTTGATTTCCCAAGTCAAGCATTCATAATGACACTGAATCAGGCATTCAAACCTTTCTTTCCTTCTGCTGGTCCTGGTCTTACCTTCGCTGCACAGACAGCACTGTCTGTGCAAAGGCACTGGAACAGGATCAGAGAACAGAGTGAATTAAAAAAACAATTAATGGAAAAAAAAAAAGCTGCCTTTTTTTTTTTTTTTTCCTTCTCTTTAGGTCACGGGAGGTAGGAGGAAAGGGCAGCCTTTGCTAAAAATTTCAACCCATGCCCTCACTGCTTCCAGAACTACTGCTATGAAGAGCTGATGTCTGTTTGGCTCAGCTGGACCTGACATCAATAGAAATTAGCAGGTAGTGGGACAGGGTTGTCTGGCCACTGTCGATGCTGACAGGCCACACAGTGTTGTGGCATGCTGTCCAAAGGCTGCTTGTCATGTGAGCTGGAACTTAAGCTGTGCCCTAGAAAGAGCCTGGAGGCAGGGGGACTTTTAATGATGGATGGTAGAGAAATTTTAGATATATTTGGTATGTGTGGGTAGGGTTTAGGATAGGCTGTTACTATTTGCTTTCTCAGAGTTGGAGAATAATGGCCACCCATGTAATTGCGAGAGACTCAATTATAATAAATGGTTTTGATATTGCTGGAGGCCAGATGTGCCATGAAGATAACAGGCTCTTACCATATTGCAGCAGCTTTGATAAACCAGATCTTGCTCTTCTGCTAAAACTCAGAAGAAAACACATTCCTGATGAAGCAAGACATTGGATAAGTTTCCTTCTTAAGCACTGATGAAAGATCCAGCATGAGGGGGGTTCAGACTATTTCTCACCTGACAGGGAGGAATGTGGGTAGCAGCAGCAAACAGACTCAGAGCCTATAAACAAGCCAGGTGAGCAGAGAGCTCTTCGACTGTATCCCCTTCCTGTTACTCATCTATGGAAATTCTTGCTTGTAAATTTCCATGGGACATGCTGGAGTCTCATAACCTGACAGAAAACTGGTAGAGGATGCTAGTTGCAGACTCCAGCTACCCAGGGCACTCTACTGACATCCATGTTCCCTACAATTCCTGCTGAGAGGTAGCATCAGTGATGAATTTCACACTGTTCACCATCACAGAACAAAGTGACAGCTCCTTATTTGGTGCATAAATTACCCCCTTTTATGACGTTGGATGCTTAAACATACTACTCAAAGCTGCATTCTTCTTTGTTTTAAGAGGTTTCACTATTTTTAATGTGACAGAGAAGTTTATGCAGAGGATAAATCACTTGTTTAGAGGATAAATCCCCTGCAGTGCACAGTCATCTGGAAATGAGAGAAAATATTTTTTTCATGGTCTTTCATCCAAAAGTCCCAAAAGGCTATGGACACACACACCCAGTGTGGTTGCAGTCCATGCACCATGTGTAAAACATAGTGCCAGAAATCTATTGCTTTCATGGACATCTCACAGCAGCCACAGCTGTTGTTTGACCTCTAAGTTTTGGGGAAAGGAAAACCTCTGTGCTTTGTGATTTTCACCTGCCCCAAAGTAAAGCCCTGGCCCAATTTTTATCTTTAATTCATTTATTTTGCTGCTGAGATGAAGAAAGTCTTCCATGTCAGATATTAGTTGTTCTTGTTTCACTGAAGCCTTCTGCTCTGTGCACTGGCTTCCCTAACCTTCTCAACTCTCTGTGGGAAGATTTATTTAGGTGAGTGACCAAAAGGTGATTCAATGGCAGGCATTTATCAGGTCTTAGAGGTAAGGATCTGAACAAGCTGGTGCCATGTATCCCTCCTCCTGCACTGCTGGTCCTTGCCTCCTTTTTGGGGATTTGTTGTCATTACCACTCATCTTTTCTCCTTCCTCTCACTGATAATGTGACTGATGGGCCATATATGGAGCCTGTTATCTCTTCCTGTGGTTTAAGCAGCATAAGATCTAGGCTGAAATCACCATTAAGTGATTTTTTGAAGGAGTGTAATTTATATTGGGTTAGAGGCAAAGTGTGTACTGTCTGCTCTGCTGTCTGCCCTCTCCCTGATTCTGATCCAAAATAATTTCTGGTTTGCCATCAAATACCGGAGTTTTAATGGCACTTGTTGAAAAGAGAAATTTTATTGGATGAAATAGTTAGAGTTACAAAATAATTAGAGCTACAAAGTGTCATTCTCAACACTCAGGTTTCCCCTATGAGTCTGTTTGTTTTGTTTTCCAAAGCGGACTGGAATACACTTAGGTAATTTCCAATGTGGTTCTGTGATGTCCCTATAGCTCTCTGGGATTTTACTTTTTTTTATCTTCCAATACTGAAAGCCCTAATACTGGTCATGGCTACACAAGAAATCCTGCCTTTTATATGCAGATCCAAGTTTGGACAAGGTACAATTGAAATATTTTGGCCTTGGACAGACCTCTTAAAACCATATACCCTTGAGCTTGCAGCCAGTCATGCTGACAAAGGGGCTGTACTTTGTGTGAAATCCAAGGGCTGGAATGTTAACTCGTGAGCCTATCCCATATCTTGCCTGATTTGATATTTTGGGGAATGTCTGAAAGAGAAGTGACTTCTAAGCTTCCCTCAGATACTTTTAGACAATCCCAGGAGGTGTTTTTGGAAGATGCTAAATAGCACACTTTAACAGTACTACTGTGTCAGTAGATTACAAATATTACCCCTTTGTAGTTAGTATCTTCAAAGTGACAATAAATGAGCCAGATTGGCACACCTATAAGTCATTTGCATTTTGTGTTATTTTTGTACAATTATGTGTTTGAAGAGAGAATGATTTTTTTTTTCTTCTTTTATTTTTTACCCTCCCCTTCCAAAACTCCCTTAATTACTTTCAGTTCGGGTTGACTTACCATCTTATTCTAGGTAATGAAAGTCAGATGGGAAATAGTGAAACTTAGTTTAAAGTCAATCAGTCTGTTAAGTTGAATACAAAATGCACTTGTGGTTCATTCACTCTTGGTAGGGAAAAAGAGATGCTGACAATTCCCACTGAACACCTAGAGAAGAAAAGAAAAAAATCATTAAAGCAAATATCAACACTGCAGATAGGAGAGGGAACAAACACAATGTGTGCTCTGTCTCTGAAGTGCTGCTGCATTACAAAAGCATGGGAAACAGTTCATATGAATTTCAGAAGTTTCTATATTTTCTTTTTTTTTTTCTTGTCTCCTGCCCCAGAAGCTCCATCAGCCCAGATTATGTGTGACACAAAGAAACAGTACTGTCATTGCAATTTGCATATTCCTGTGCATTTAGTCCCCATGACTAAACCTTTCTAGACTTGTCGAGCACCCTTGGAAGGGAAAAGATTTTGTGGATGGGACTCAGCTCTATTTCCTCCAGCACAGAGGCAGAGCTGGGAGAGGTTATGATGTTTTGGGATGTTGAAAATAACCTCTGTGCTCTTGTGCTTTCAAGCTCTCCTCCCTACCCAGAGGGCTGTAATTGATTGATAGAGATCTTGGGCAGAGGCTGGCAGCTGCAGCTGGACCTCAGCAGCTTGTCAGGCTGTTCTCACCACCAGCATGTTCCTGATTTTGGCAGACAACTTTCTAGGATACTCCTGTCTCCCAGCTCACTGACAAATCAGCGTGGGCTAGTGGAACTGCAGGCTCTGCCTCTTCAACCCTGATCAGGTCAAAACCTATGTGCATGTTCTTCCTAGAGGTGGGACTCAGAAGAGACCAATTCTAGTGCCATTGTGCCTTTCCTTCTGTGCTTCACTTTCCTCAGCTATATGATGAGGGAAAGATTTCCAAGCTTGTGAAAGAAGGTTGTTCCAGACCAGCTGCCTGCAGAGTGCCACAATGAGGTTAACTGTGCACTGGCTTCCCTAACCTTCTCCATTCCTTACCTGGAAAGATCTGTCTAAGCAGAGAAATTTTCCTTTTCAGTTCATAGCCTGCATATTAAAGTTCCAGCAAAATTTCCAAGGTAGGGTGACATATGTAAAGTACTGTAACTGCTGATTTTGCTCTGGCTTGCAGGTGTTGGGTTTGTTTTCGGCTCATTGCCATTAATTGGAATGAATTTTAATGAGTTCATGTGGCTTAGAATTGAGGCAGTTATAACTAATTCCATGTGTACAGGCCAGATATATGTGTATGAGAAATCTCATGATGAAATAATTATTTCCTTGCAGGAACAAGAGCTGACAGTGCCAGCAGCTACCTAGTACTAGCCTGGATTATGCATCCTGAATTAATCTGAGGCTTCTCAACCATCTCCAATTACTCCTGATCCCTGGGACCATAGGCAAGGTCCCTCACCCTGATACATTTCAATTTCCCCTCTCTCCAAGGATGTCAGTGCCAGGAGCCACCTTTCAAAAAGCTTTTTGAGATCACTTAACAAGCAGTGCAATGTGACCAAATACAGCTATAGAACAGTTCAGGTTGGAAGTCCAGTCATTAGCCTATCACTGCCAACCATGTCCCTAAGTGCCACATGAAGGCAAAGTAAGTGGAAATCGCTCCAGGAAAGGGATGACAGCTTAGCTTTCCATGACTATCATTTAGTGGCATCTGTGAGAGGCAGAGCATGAAGGAAAATTGCACATCTCAGCATCTCTCACAACTGGGGGCTCCGTTTACAGTCCTGATAGAATATTCTTTCCTCATATGAAGTGACTGGGGTGGGAAGGTGGCCCTGTGTTAAATTTGATTTTCTTGTGCTTGATTTTTCCTTTTCAGATGCAGGGGTTTGTGCTAATGAAGATTAAAATGTCTGTCCCACCTTCCTTGCAGGCATCGAACAAGTCAGTCATTGTCAGTATGGCTCTGGCTTTCCTCAGCCCCTTGTGCCAAAAGCTCATGGTCTCACAGGGAAGAAGATGAGGGCTGCTTGAAATGACCCATTTGTCTCAGTAGGCAGAAGGTGTCAAAGGCCCCTGGATGGCTACACATATTCTTCTTATATGAGCTCAAAGTCAAACATCCCTTTTAATGAGGATGAGACACTTACATTTGCATAAATGTCAGCCTTAATGGACTTTAGTATGTATAAAACAGCACAGGGATCACTCCTGTACGATTGGAGAGGCTGGTGAGATGGGCTGAGAGGAGTGGTGCATGTGTTCCTGTCATGGAGGGTAATGTGATCTTCCCCAGCACCTGCACAGGAACCTTAACAAACTGCGCTTTATAAGAGACCACAAACCAGCCTAACATGACAAACAGCCTCCAGCATGCATATTAAAAGAAATACCATGAAATATGGGGCTTAGACAATTTTCCAAATTAAAGTGTCTCAGTATGTCACTGGGAGGCAGCTGGGCACTGCTGACTGCCCCTCTGTTCACATGGTTTTAATCTGAGACTGGAGCAGCATGATGTAACCTTTCTTTTTCCTGGGGATAAGCCATGCTGTATTATCTGGGATGTTACCAAGGCCAAGGAGGAGTACAATTATTGTAGTCCAGCTTCTGTGTAATAATGTACTGATCATCAACATGATATTCTGCCCCAGCCTGATTTTGAGCCTGAGTTTTGAGTGTGATTCAACCTGAGTGTCCCCTGGGTTGGTTCACAGCCACTCTATTTTACTGAAGCTTGGGGAGCACTTTCTAAGACATATCTGTTTTCTTGCTGCCTTGACTCTATGCTCTCTTTTTCCAAACTGGAGGATGTGAGAGCCTGCAGGAGAGCCATGCTGACTTTGACATGATGGACCAAGACAGGTCTCAGCAGGAACAACGTAGCTGAACTCGAGGTTGGTCCTATGGCAATCCAGTATAGGAGGCACTCTGAGAAGATGAGAAAGTGAGTATCCGCTGATGGCCAAGAGGAAAGGGTCTTAATTAGATGTTTACCTAATTTATCTTAGGAAAATGTTCCCACAGAGATCCTGCAATCCCTGACTGGACACTGACAGAAACTTGCCTTTTTCTCCCCGTGGCTACAGCTGCTCTGACCTACCACAACCCTTCTTTGGGGATCTCAGCAGGACTTGCTAATTCTGGCTCACCACTGAGCTAAAGCAGAAATGCAGTTACTAAAAGACTCTAGTAAATCAGAGAGTGGCCAAGGGGCTTGGATCCAATCCAGCTGTCAGTGTAGACACAGCAAATAATATATTGACTGAACTTGTCTATATCCCTTTGCAGAGATCAGATCCTGGTTCCTGCTTCACAACTACTAACACTGCTCTGACAGAAGTGACTGATGCCTTTAGATCCCAAAGTCACAGTTCAGCTCATGTGCATGACCTAGCCAATGGACTGCAGCACAGTTTTGCAGAAAACTATTTCATTGCAGTATAGATTTAGTTTCAGACTCCTATATGGGAATGCTAGTGCCTCAGAAAGGTTATTTTGTAGCTGCCTTTATTTCTGTCAAAGGAGTTATTTTTTTTTCTTTCATTGGATCTGCTCCGTAACAGCTATGATTATAGATCATGTTTGATATAATTTTCCAATGCCTTAAAATTCTGCTCATCTGGCCCTTGGTTTAGCAAGCTTTGATCCCACAACACCCCTTATCCCTTTTCTTGATGTCAGCAGAAGCCCCATTAGAGCTGGAGTCTAAAAGGCTAATTGACTAAACCATAATTATTGAGTTTATTCTCCCTGGTGTGAGCTGGGGACATCCCATGCTAGTGATAAGTGAGTCCTCAGATAAGCAATCTGGGTAGCAGGGAGATTCCTTCTGTGACCTGATTCCTTCTGCAAACCTGTGAGAAACTTTGTGTTGATACCCTGAGGCAGGACCTGGTAGGACTGTCCAACCTGGGAGTGCAGGTGGTCACTGTGCTCCCCCAACCCTTGGTGTTTCTGTGGAGCACTTCTGAAGGAGCACATGGAGTTGTGGTCTGGCTCAGGATGCATGGATTAGGAGCCCAGGCACCATGATTTCCCAGAAAGATTTCTAAAGAGTTGCCAACAACTGGGCCTGGTGCATGGTGTACTGGACTTTGTGATCTTGATTGTAGGGTGGAATTCTAACCTCTCTTCTTCAGTGACAAGGAGCAACATGGTGTGATGCTACCCTGGGATTTGTTCCCAGCTACTGCAGAGGGAAACAGAGTTAATTCCTTAAGCTCTGCAGCCTTTCCATGTGGAAGGCAAAGGCTGCAGAGTGAGGCTTGGAGGCTGCTGGTGGTAGGACAGAAGCTGTCTTCCTGCTGTGAAACCTTGGTCAGATGTGGAAACACATGTGCCTTTTAAAAGAGAGTTTGTAGGGTGGAAAAAAAAAAGGGAGGAAAAGGACTCTTTCTCTCTCTCTCTCTCTTTTTTCCTGAGAAGAGAAAAACAGCTGTCTCAGCCCAGTAAGGTACATTTGAAATGGTTTTGAAAGGCACTGTGGGGAACAGGACTTCTTCTCTTTAAAATTTTTCTGCAGCTAAATAAGAAAAAAATAACAAAACCTGAAACAACAGTGGGGAAGTCCAGAGGCTTCTCACAAAGTTTGCTGGTGAAAGACAAGCTTTCCCAGTGACTGAGAGGGTAACAGCTGGCCAGAACAATCATTCAAGCATCTGAGCAAAGACAGAAGCATAAGTGTGTGTGTGCATGTGTGAATCCTTTGGACAGCTCTGAGTGAGGAAAAAAGCCTCACTGAAAGAGGCAGGAGGCAGTGTAGGAGTCAGCATCATCAAATGCTCCCCCTTCTTTCTTTGAAAAATCACACCAGGCTATGTATTTCCCTCACAGATTAGAATGAAAATAATGGGTTTTCTAGAGAAGCCCGCATGTGGTGAAGGGAGGCATTTTCTATACATACATGCATATTTTTATACATAAATACACAGTGACTACATATATAAGTATAGTCATATATGTATACATGTATGAATAAGAAATTTTAGACAATCTGTTTAGCAGTTTCTTTTTGATCATATACTTCCCTGTGGTTTTTTGTGCTGTTTTTTATGCTTTTGTTGCCCACTAACATATTTTCCATCTCTTCCCCAAATCAGAGCCTGTGTGGCTAGGTCCTTCTTTCTGCAACTGGCCCACTCAGAGCCAGAGGTAAAGAAACACAGGGCTTTGTGTATTGAGAAAGATTTTCTCATTTTCCTGGATATCTGAAAATAAATAGTGATTAGATTAAAACAAACAACTATGCACTCCTATAGTGAACTACTGGACCTGAGAAATGGAGGAGATTGCTGGTGTGGGGCTGTAGTAATCATAGCTTGGCATGATGGAGCACCCTTCAGGCAGAGGAAATAGACCCCCAGCTTGCTACATGTTTTATTGTTCCGACCCTGTGGCGCTGTGTTGATTTACCACAGCAGAAGAAGTTGTGTTTTCAGATGTGTGTTAGCAGAATCAATTCCCCTGCTCTGGAGCAGGGGCTGGTGGAGCTGAGCACAGCAGGGGCTCCGTGCCCCTGGCAGCAGGTGGATGCTCAGGACAGCATGAGAGAGATGGAGGAGACAAACACATGAGGGTGGTGGAACTCAGGGTATAACCAGGCAAGTAGCAAACCTCTGCAGTGTTTCTGGTGATGGCCATTCCCCCAGCTCCTTGCCCACTGGATGAAGATCAAAAGCTGACTTCTACGTGGCTGTTCCCATCCCTCAAAACAGCCTGCCCTGACAGGCTTTTTGTGGGGAGCACATTATTATTTTGTTTTATAACCAAAATTCCAAAATTATCTTGTGGACATGACCTTTGGAGCTTAGTGTTGTAAGGGGTTCCTTGCTGATGAACGCATTCAAAGACATTCACGATGAAGCGTCCCCAGCTCCTGTCTTGTGAGGTAATGGCAGGAAAGGCATCAGAAACCAAGGTGATCAGAGGAAGCTGGGAGTGGGTAATCTGAATAAATAAGAAATTCTGTGAGCAATGAAGTGGCTGAAATGTTCTCGATCATCTCTTTCCCCCTTTCTTGTAACACTGCAATCTGAGCAGACTTTCAAATATCTCCTTCCACACAATAGTGCTATGGGGCAAGGAAAAATTCAGCATATTACTTGAAGCATTAACAAGTGTGGAGAGAGAGCTTTCCTGAGATGGGACCAGTGGAGTTTGTGGGTTAGCTGAAAGCACAATGAAAATGCACCACTTAGGGAATATATAAATAATTCCATACATTATTCTATAGCACATCAAAACACAGAGCCAGCCTCACATGCTTCAGCAGTTTTTACTTCTGAGTGTTTTAAATGAGCTTGAAACTCTCTCAGATGCTTTTCTTCATAGGTGAGTGGCTATCCAATGTACCAAAAGCAAAAATGTAATTAAACTTTAAACTCTTAAAATGCCAAGTACCACTGGGATAACACAGGGGTAAAACACAGTAATTGTTTATATTTACTCTATGTCTACTTACCATTTCTTTTCAGGTGTCTGCCAGAACTGCTAGCATGGGAAAGGCAAAAATTGTAAGAATCAGTTTGTCTTTGTAAAGTCAGGACTTCAAAGTCTTCATTGACTTTCAATGTGGTGTGATCTCATTACCTGCCTGCTGAGAGCAGTGCTCTACTTGACGCTGGTAATGCAGGGGGGCTTCTTTCCCATATATTTTAAAGCCCTCCCCTTCCTCTAAAGCCCTGGTGGCACTGCATCCCATCTCAGAGGATCTGAGCATGATGTGTACCAGGCCTTGAGCCTGCACTTTTTTAAAAGAGAAGAATGAGACTCTGCCCTCTTTATGTTGAGTCCTTTCCCAACTTCCCACAGCCGTGGCCACTTCAGAGGCATTGGAAACTCCCATGTCCTGGCATAAGAATAACATCTCGGTGCTATGTTTTCTGTTTAGTACAGCAAAGGAAAGAGTGTTTAAATTACCGCAACAAGGAATTTTTTGCTGCCAGGTCCCATGACAAATCATGTTAAAAGTGTTACAATCGAGTGTGAGGCCCTATGTCTCAAGTGTGATAGAGATGCACACACAAGACCCAAATAATCCTAGTAAAATTCATGGGACTTTGAATTTATGAACTGACTTTGACAAAATTCTCAAATCTCTGCTCTCTTTGAGAAGGAACATTTGTTACATTTCCATGTCTGATTTTAATATTTTAACTGTAAAAAAAGATGTGGGAGAGAAGAACAAATATGAATTAAAGCTTACATTTCTTTAGCATTGGCTTAGGAGAAGGTATGAACTTTTTTGTTCTTTGAAGGAATTACTGCATATGTAACTGGCAGAAGCTGTGTAGGGACTTTGAGGAGGGAGTTTTTCTCTTTTCCATTTTTCCTATTGCAAAATGGGCTTTACCAATAAGCCTTGGTTTCTAAGCAGAGGTGTAATGCACAGGATGCTTTTTCAACTTGGCCCCAGCCTGCTTTAGAGCAGATGTGAGCGAGTCCAATTTTCATACTAATGGCTGTGTTGAGCTTATCAAACCTTCAATAGAAAACTGTGATAAACCATCTTCATAGCAATTGTCAATCTGTGTTTTGCCAGGCTGCTCCGGATTACTGAGGGTTCAGGTGGTCCCATGAGCTCCCAAAAGATCTGTCTTTGCAGAGCAAATTCTGCTAATGCTCAGCTGTTTCACATTGAGTACATTGCAGACTGCTACAGGATTGTATCTTTCTTTGTTTAGAGGCAGTGAAGAGCTTGTATAACAATCCACTCTAAAGATCAGAGACTTGCAGTGTATTTCTGCAAACAAGATCTCTGGAGTGATCAAAAAACTGGAAAAGGCTTTTGGAAAGTTTCTGAACTTCTACAGAGGTTTGATTAGTTTTCAAGGTGGAAGATTGCTTTCTACTTATATACATTCCCTCCCCTCAACATTTACTCTAGATCATCTCAAAGAGCTGATCATATGGGTAAGGAAATTAAAGCAAAAATAATTTTCTTACTCCCATCCCCTCTTTATAAAATGGTTTGTGATAAAGTCTTGTAGTAAAGACCAGTGGAATCAACACTGTAATGATGGCAAGGGTTAATTCCAAAGAAATTTGTGTGGGTTTTGTTTGTTTGTGATATTTGGTTTCATTGCTGGTGTCTTGTTTTATTTGTTTGTTTTCTTTGTTCATTTTGCAGTTACTGGAGCTCATTTAGCCACCCAGACTGCAGACATCTACATCAGCCTGTTTGTCCTCCCTTAGCAGAGAGACGGTGAGAGGTACTTCCAAGGGGGGTCATTCATGCTTTTGGGAGTGCTGCTGGTGGGAGGGATTAAACCAGCTCTGTTTCCTCCAGAGCTTCTGTACAAAATATAAATGATAAAACCACAAGGCTTTAGCTGTGTGGTCTGGGGACCTTAGTTTAAATTTGGTAGCAGTTTGCCTCTAGACACAATCTGCACATACTGCAGAGGCTGGAGAATGTGTCTCAGTAATCCCTTGGCTTGATCATAACAAACTTGTGGCAATTACGATTTCTAGGTGTAATCTCAGTCTATCCATGGGGAATGGGAAGCCAATTGCTTTAGAAACCTTAGTTGAATGCTGTGGCCCAGTCTTTCATTTCCAGCTTGCCTAGAGAGAGATGAAAGACCTGTGTGTGAGAACAGGCTTATCCATTCTGTGAGCACTGTGCAGCAGGGCAGCCGAAAAGTTGACTGAAAATCAACCTGCAGAAAGGTGGTCAGACAGGCCAGAGTGAATTCTTTCCTTTGAACAGCAGGGAGTCTGCAGGCTTCCCACCCAGTGCTGTTTGCTATTAACAGCCAAACAGCAAGACAGAAGAATCTCTGCCCTCTCTCCAGGCTGGGGGTATTGATGGATGGGTGTGAGTAGCTTGGTTTGGGGCAAGGTGAATGGTGATCAATGTGAACATCTACAAGGCTCATTCCTGGCAGCTGCTCTGAGCCAGGCAAAGTGATACAATCACAGAGAAGGCAAACCAGGCAGATCTGAGGAATCATGGGTTTACCCAGCTCTATGCATCCTGTAATAGGGAACTGCCAGGGCTGAGGACTTGGACAGTCAGAGGCTCCTCCCCAGGAACAATGTTCCTGTCTGAGTTATGTCCCAGAGAAAGTAAGCTGGGACAATGTCTAACATCTTAATTCCTGTTTCATCATTTTGTCTCCTGTATGAATGGATGAAGTAAAGGCAGAACCTCTTGTAGAAAGCCAGAATCAAAAATGAACCAAGGTGTGAATGCTTCAGCATGCTCCCTTGGCTTTCCCAAAGGATCACATCTCCTGGGATGTAATGAATTTATTTTCTTTGCATCCATTTCTTTGTTTCTTTCAGCTCTTCTCTTTTTATGGAATTCACTTTCCCTGTCTCTTTTCAAATTTCTGAATCCTTCTTCTTCTCTTGCCCCATATTGGCTTTCTCAGGCTTTCTCTACTGATTCTACCCTTCAACAATTTCTTTCTTTGAATACCTGCCTTCTCTTCTCATCCCCATAACTTCTCTTTTCTAGCCTCACTTTAGTCTATTGGAAATCCTTTTTCACTTTGCCTATGCCCTGGTCAACCTTAAGCCTGCCTATATAATTTGCTTCACATCACAGATGATTACTCATCCTTATTTCTCTTTAATTTAAGGATTCTCTCCTGTACTTTTAGATTCTGTCACATCCTAGGTTCATCTTTCCCATATTGCTTCATTGCAGGCAGGTTTTGTAGACTCTTTATTGATCAGCTTAGTCTTATCTTCTCAACTTCTCTGTAACAGGGGCTAAATATATTCTATGTGTAGTGTGGGCTGGGTTTTGTATTACAATGCTGCTAAAATGCTGCAGCCATCCCAGGCTCCATAAAGGTATACAGCATTATACAGTATTATAGCTTTACAATATAATCATGTTTCCCAACAGAAAGGCTGCAAAAATCTAAGATTACACTTCTTCCTACTAGGTGGTGAATTGTGATTAGAGAACCCCGTGGAAAAATTGGGTTGCTCCATATAGTCCTGCTCTCAATTCATCGGCCTGAGAGTTAATCGTTTGCCTGCAGCCACAGCAGACTGAAATAGCACCATTTGTTCTGGCAAGTGGGCAGAGAGGACAAGGCTAACCTGCTGAGCTTCTCTCTGCCAACTGGCTGCTGTTTGGAGATGTGGCCTGAAGTGAAGATCTGCTTGTCTGTGCTTTGAATCTAATTGTGTTTGTTGACCTGCCGACTTTTTCTGTTGTGAATCCGATCTAAACCTGGAAGCAAAGTGCTATTTTAATAGTCAGGCAAAAAGAGCTGCTCGGGTCCTACCTGTGTCTTTGTGTGTCTGGGAGTAATGATGAGTGCTTTATTTTCATGAGATCACAGAATCAGCTCAAGAGGGGCACGGAATGCTTTCAGAAATATATCTTGAAACAGATAGCACGGTATTTGGCTCTTAATTAGTTTTTGATGAGGTTTCTATAATGCAAGGCAGCACAGATCGATGTTTCAGGATTGTTGTCATTATAGTTTATTTCATGAGGTGAAAAGGAGAGTATCCCACTTTCTCTGTTTCTCCAGCACCTTACATTCATTGCTGTGTAGTCTTTTATTGAAAAGGGCTAGAAGGGTTACTCACCTGGCTTCCAAGAATTATCCTGGGTACATCAGAAGCCTATCAAATGACAAACGTTAAATGATGGTATCTGGATACCCAACCTCCCTGTAGCTTTTGTGCTTTCTATCACATTCCAAAGTCTTTTAATCAGGGATGAAGCTCTGAGTTGTGCCTCTCTGTTTCTCTGTGGTTTGCTTACTATTAGGTTTGAGTGAAGTAACAATAGAACAGAGCTATGCCATGCTGTTAAAATTCAGTGTAACCCTTTAAATTTAATATGGAACTTTTATGAGGGTAAATGGAAAAAGGTTCAGACGCTTGATCTGCACCACATTTATACCTTCTCTCTATATACCCTGGAAATATTGTCTTTGTTCTGCTGTTCACCACAGATGAATTGGGTCCACTTCTAGCTGTCTGTTGTTCTATATTTTCAAACTATTACTAGTAAGAAATTATCTTACAGTACATTCTGTTTCAGTGAACTATGTTTCAGAGACAGATAAAAAACTCCTCCTGTCAGTTGAAGAGATACTAATATACAAGTGTGAATAAATACATGAATACCTACATGTAAGTACATGTAGGCACATATATACAAAATCAGAATTGTCATTTTCAATTCCTAATGGTACTGCTCTAATGAACACTGCTTCTGCCACATAGTTAAAAGCACAGTGGTTATTTCTGCAGTTTTTCCTCTCTGACTCTTTATTTTGTTTTTGTTTCCTAATTTGTCTTAGTAGTTCAAGTTTGTTTCTTGTCAACAGTCAGTTTCATTTTTTTGTTAGCACAGCCCCTCTAATTGTTCCAATAGTGCAGCAGGAGATAACAAAAGAGTAGCTATTCTCAGTTGGGATTTGATTTCTTGCAATGTTGTGGACAGAAAGGTAATCAAACAACACTTGCTGGTTCAGAAAACTAAACACCAAGTACCTGGACAATGGGTCTGTGGGGTGCTTGAACAAAGCATTAAGGTATTTATCTTCAAATAAATGTCTTCCAGGAGGTGAGAGTGCAATACCTGTGTCTGCTGATGGTGAATGTATGCACCAAATGATTGACTTCCTAAAGACACAGGAGGAAGAGTCACAAACTAAACCTAGGTCCCTAAACTGCTGAACCTTTATCAATGACATCAAATTCTTTTCAATAGCTCATGTATTCTATATTCAAATTGAACAGGTCCTCTAATTTCTGTTTGTGTGTCCATCTGATACTGCTGGCTATGAATTTGGAGTAACATCTTTTGATTAAAGAGGAGGAATTTCAACCTCAAAAGTTTCTACCTGTTTAGGAATTTTGTTGTTTGGCATTACAGAAATAGGAATCAGCTACTTTTAGCCAAGTGCTTTCCCCCAAAATGCAAAATATATCTTTTGTCCAAGGCTTTGGTTTTACATATACTGTTAATTTGTTCAAATTGAATATGTTTAGAGGATGGCAGTAGAATGAGAAAATCTTGGGGCCTAGTTGTTTAGACAGTGAAGTTTCTTCTAAGATATGAATAGATCAAGTAGCTATAAAAAGTTTGGGAAAACATTTTCAAAAACATTGCGACCTTAATGATACTAAAATTATACACTGTTAATGTAGATAAATTTTTAATGAGTGCATGAAGAACCTTCATATATATCTAAAAATATTTGGAGCTAGTGCTTTATGGGAACTACTTGGTCTTAGTTCTAAAAGAGCATATGTAAGAAGTGCGTCTTTAGGTTTTCTTTAGTATTAGATTTCTTCAACAACAGCTCATCTGCAAGTCTAAGAAATCTGTGAATATGAAAAGACTCACAAGCTGCTTGCAAGCTTTTTTAAAAATCAGATTATTTTATTTTAAAATATTATTTGTTTTTAAAATAAAGACCATTAAGATGGCTCTGATCAGTTTGGCACTGGGACTTTCTACAATGAACTGGTAGAATCAAACCTAACCAAAATAATAAGTGCTAATTAAGTTCTGACTAATGTCATGCAGTATAATTGTTGCTACTCTGTTTTACTCTCTCCTCATTCTTTCCCTCATTCAAGCCTGGTCATTGGGTTCATATTGGATGTATCTTCCTCACAAGTCCCAGCTAGGGTCAGGCAATAAGATAATTTTTTAATGTGAAAAAGGCACAAAGACATGAAACAATTACTCAGAGATCTAAAAAATAAAGTGGAGAAATGAACAGCTCTGTCTACAAATCTCAGTCCCCAGCAGAATGCAGAACATGGATGTTTGGATAGTGTTTTTATACTGCTTCAAATTTGGAGCTGTTCCACTCACTGAACACTGTTATCTTTCAAGAGTGCTGGTTTCAGGTTCCAAGGACCACGTGCCCTTCATTAGTCTAAGCCACAATTCATCACTCTCTTACTAGGAACAAACAAACACAAACTCTGTGGTGAACTGACAGTCTGGAGCATTTCCCTTTTCACTTTTTTTCCTTTTCATATTACAAATTACGAGCATTCACAGATGATGCTGAGATTTCTGATACTGGTTTTCTGGAAGGAGGTTTGCTTTCTCCCACTTTGTAAGAATGTGGCAGTGGATGAACAAGGTGTGCTTGGTCTCAAGCCAAGAAGATTGGGTGCAGGTGAAAGCAGTGCCAGACCTACCACAGCTCAACAAATTGTCACTGCCCAGCTGATCTGCAGCACAGGGCTGTGAGTCCCCAGCTCAGTACTGTTCCAAGCCATCCTGCTGGCTGGTTATTAACATATTTAGCTGTGCCCTTGGAAGAAGTTAAAAATGGGTCCACAACCATGGATGGTGTTGGGAGGAAAGACAGTAATGCATGGAGTGGCTGTAACACAAGCTCAGGTAATCCACTCATGCTCCCTTTGCAGGACCAGTGTGAGTTTCTACCATTCCAAAATCAAACTGGACAAGCTGGTGCAACCACATGGGTATGGTCTTGCCCTATAATGCCATCATATCTCTCTTTTCTTCCTAGAATATTAACTATTGCTTAGAAGCAGCAATTTGTAAAATGTCATAGGTCTGCAGCAATCTAGTGTCATGCTACAATATGGCTTGTGTCTAAATAGACCTTAATTTCATGCTAAAGGGGCACTGTGACTACCTGCTCTTCTCTCCTGTCTCTGGTAAGGGCACTATACTTTTTTGGAAGCTGTAGCTTAGGTGCAGTCACTAGTTCAGGCAGAAGTTGTTGTGAGTGAGAGCTGGTGGACAGCAAAAAGAGGCAGTTTCAGTGACCAGAGCATCAGGAAAAAACCAGGCGGGTGAGCTGTGGTGGTTGTGCATGTAGTGCTTTTGTATTCATGACAACCTACTCATTTGCAAAGAGTACAGAAAATCAATCAAAATCTAAACCAAACAAAGAAATGATAAATTAATCAATAAAACCATGGGCTAATCAAATGGCACCCCCTCAATTACTCTAATAGAAAAGGAACAATTGCTGGTTCTGGCTCCTGATTTAGAATGACAGTATTTGCAAACAAGCACTGATTCAGACTTTAGTTAATTAAGTCAAGTGAGCTGTAGGGAACAGGATTTCACTTTGGGTTTTTTCCGTTAATGAGATAAATGGATTCAATTTCCCAATTTCATACACCTTTCCCAAAGACTGAATAAGAGTACATGAGTTTATACACAGCTGTACATTGTGAAGGCAGGACTACAGGTCACAGAAGAGCTCTGGTCCACTGCAGAGACTTAAGTTTTTACACTATATAATCCCTGTCATACATCAAAATTCAGCTTCAAAACCATTAATCTCTATTTGTCTTGTTCATCTATCTAGAAATTGTCTCCTCCATCTACTAGAAATAATTCCTAGCTTCCAGATTAGCTGTGTCTAAACTACCTTGTACTTAGTTCATTCCAAATTATTCAGTTCTTTCCAAAAGCTGAGTGACTGTGCTGGGGTTATCTTCACTTGTGTCTGATGCATAGTTGGGGATGTAATGGTGGGCATTTGTATCACAGAGAGGATCCACCTTGTCTGTCAAAGAGCAGGCTTTGGTCACTTTCTGGTTCAAATCTTTCTCAATTTACATGTGATATTCAGAAACAATAGCACTCTGTTCATCTGCTATAGTATATTCCCTTGTTCACTCTTCAACTTCTAGTACAAAAGCAAAGATTAATTGTTATTGCAGCTGATTGGAGTTGGGGGGGAAGGGGTTGTAAAAGGACTCTATTTCGGTTTAGTTGTGGGCCATTACAATAATTTAGGGAAGGATTTTTGAATCTAGGTACATGAGTGATCATACAAATTTCTTTGGCCTTCATCCTCCCTGAGGAGGCAGAGCAATGGATTTGATTCCTCCAGACAGAGTCCCTGAAGGCTATAGGACTGCCTGCCAGGCTTGGGCTTGTATATTCCATGGGGATAGGTCACTGCAGAGGTGCTATTTGGGCACTGCACAGATTCTGTGCTTTTATATCCTTTGAGCTCTGGGCACCCTTTCAAACATGCAATGAGTACTTTTACAAATGGAGTCATCATGGGTGGTGCTGCACCAGACTAGTTGAACGTGTTTCCTGTTGTCTTCTCTTGTTCTGGAGGAATCTAGGACTGGGGGCCAGAAGAAATATTTGCCTTTAATCTTGTCCAGAAGTTTTTTAGTTTTATTTTTTCATTTTTCAATGAGAGTTAACCTCAAGTGAAGATAACAAACTTCACGCCTTCAAATCAGTGCTTGAGTGTTAATTAGGTCACATTTACTAGGATGATTTATTGACCTATATTCAGTATTAACAGCCCTAAGTTTTCCTACATAGAGAGCCAGTGAAAATCACATTCATCATTCTTTGAGACATTGATAATCTTAATTTTTTTCTCTATTTTAGGTTTGTAGAGCAGATTAATAAATAATGTAATCTGAGGGTCTGATTGAGTAGTTTTTCAAGATGTTGAGAGGCCTCAAAAGAGAAAATAAGCCTTGATTTTTAGGTTATCAAAGCAGATTAAGAAAGATCAGCTTTTGGAGCCTGATTAACTATTTTTAGTTGAACAGGAGGGCTTCCATTGATTGCAGTAGTCGCTGGATGATATTAAATATATTGTACACAGAGAAGATGGCCCAGCTACTTATATGGCAAAGGAGCTTACAAAAGTCTCCAAAACCAGAATCAAATATCTTTGATGTTTCACAGTGTGATGGACAGCTTGTAGAAAGAGAGTTTGGACTGAGAACTTTTATTGCTATACATTTTCTTTTCTGGGTTTCAGAGTTATTTTCAGAAGTCCTGACACGAGGGTAAACCAAGTATTAGTGGCCTTCAGATTTGTGTGTGTTTGAACATCTAACATGACTAGTGAGACTCTGATGTTGGTCTCTGGAGTAGACTGCAGGCCAGATACTTTCTTGTACAGACTGGAGTTATTTGTTTGATTTTTTCCCCTAAATCTAGTGAAATACAACACCATGGCTTTTTCAGTATGGGGACATGAAACTGTCATGGTGCAGTGCTAGAGAAAACAAAAGGAAGTAATCTTCACAAAACGTATCCTTAGGCTGTGGAGTTCCTTGCTGCAGTTGCTGAGATGATAGAAGTTTCCATGCATCTAAAATGTAAGTGGACAAATTCATCAGGAAAAAAAAACAACCTTTGATGGGTATCCCCTTTGGTTTAGGAAAATGTTTAACAGGCTTTTCTGCAGGCTGGAAAAATGCTTGAAGTATCTTTGAATGCTTGTCATGTTCTAAAGTTTCCTCAAATAGCTGGCATTGATCAGCATTGAAGATTGAAGGAAAATCTTGGATCAACTAATTGTGCTGTCCTTGACTTATGTGACCCTGCTTCCTGTGTCTACTTAGGCATGTGTGTTCATCTTTTACCTGCTTGAAGTTTTTTAGAGGGTTGAATTGTCACCAAATCTGGCAGAGGGTAGAAATCTCAAATATAGCCAGCTCTATGTATTTTTTAAACAGAAGAGACCTAAAGAGGTTAAGGAGAATTTTTCTGTGTTAGTGCATGATCACAGCTTTTGCTAGACAGTAGAGTCAACAAAAGGGGTACACTGCTATTATTGCCCAGACTTGGGAAAAGGCTTCAGAACTCACAATCTATTAGACATCAGAAAATTCAGCCAGAGACAGGGCCAACCAAACAGCTCATTTAACTGCCTTTCATCTCAGTGTTTACTCTGCAGAATCAAACCTGCAGAAATTTCCCTGAAATAAAATTAACATCTTTTTCTCTGGACCTGATCCAAATGGCAAAAATAGACTCTTGGGAGAAGTGAAGTCCTCCCTCCTCCTCATGAACTCAAGGATCCTTAGGCGCTCTTAGCAGTGATCCAGGATTGGTCTCTGCAGTGTCAACACACCATAATAGTTGTATCTTTCAATTCTTTATTTAAGTCTGTAGGAAAGGCTTGCAGAAAACAATCAAGCCTGAAGTCCTTGCATTGGACTACCTGAATCAATAGGAAAATTTAAAGGCTTGTTCCAGCCTATGGGTAGGAATAACAAATACATGCAAGGCCGGGTTCTACATCCTTTGCAGCTTCTTATTTAGCAGGTTCTTGGTCTGGAGTCCAGCTGAGTGCAGTGGAATCACTGCTTAGGCAGGAGAGAGAGAAGCAGCCCTGTAATGGACTGGCTATAAGGGGGCAAACTGGCCGTAGTCCTGAGACCCAAACCTAGGCTTGGTAGTACTCCAGGTCTTCAACAAACCAAACAGGGATGACATTCCTGTGCTGGCAGCCCCTCCTGGAACTGGTGCTGCTAAAATCCCCCTGCACTCTGTGAGCTGGGCTTAAAGGCCACACGGGATTTCCTGCTGGGGACAGGAACTTGACAATATGTATATGTAATTTATTTTTTAAAAAATAAAATCCACCACTGCCAGTCCTTCTTTATCTCCCTTCACATTCTTATACCTCAGTTTCCATTCTAATAAGACCAAAAAGGCATCTAAAAGTAATAAAAGCTTCTTTTTCCTCCCCTCGTGAGCTTTCTTCTCCAGCATGTTGATGCTCCTGATAACTGATCATGCCTTCTTATTTATTCATGAGAGTGATTCTGGCCTACAGATGCACACAGCTGATAGTGAGCAGAACACTCTGGAGACATTACTGGACAAGAACAACTCAGTGTTACACAAGGCTGGGAACATTTGCAGTGAAAACACTTCTCTGGGGAGGCTGGAAATGGTGAAAAATGTTATCTGCTCAGGATCTCTTTGTAAGTGCATATGGATTGGCATTTAGTTAAACAGGAATAGGGAAGAGGGCACTTGGCTCTTTTAACACCAGTATATGTTAGCAACAACAAATTATCATAAAGTAACTGATTTTGAGCTTCATGAACTACATGTAATTAGTTATTATGTGCAAATGTTAATGAACAAAAGAAAATGTTAATGACTGCTAATGACTCATGGAGGGAAGGAGTGCCTGAGGGCAAAGCTTGGTATAAGCTCACTTGACCTCCTGTGCTGTGGAAGGATACTGGGCTGGACACTTTTTTAAACCCAGATGGACTGTTCTTAAGTTCTCATATAACATAATGGACAATAACTTTGACTAGGAAAAAAATATCTATTTTCCTTTCATACATTTGTGTAATAAAGAAGGGAGAGAGCGAGATGGATTGGAAAATGTGCATTTAAAAAATGGCCGAAATGTGGAAGGGTTTTGGCTCTCTTCTTGAGTTGGAGATGGAGTCATTTGATTTTGTTGATGCATTTCTAGCTTTTTGGCCTTTAAAAAAGTTTCTAATAAAAATCAAATCCCCAAAAGAGAGCAGCAATTTCTCAGAGGTGGAAAATAACATCAAAGTAGAAATGATTTTTAGAGCTGGCATTTCTGGGATGTTTAATGATAAGTCAAACTTGCCAGAACAGAGAAAAGCTGAGCTGATGCACAACAGTCAGAGAATTTTCCCTTGACTACCACAGCTAATATTATCAACAAACCTGCATATTCCCTGCAAAGAGCAGATGGGAAATCATCTGTTAATGACCATATATACAAGCTTGGGAATCTCTCTTTTGCAAAAATGCAGGTAATTCAGGTGAAAAATTTTATTCATATATATACTTATGAGTAACTGTTAAGTGAAGGTCAAATTCATTGAGCAGAATCCTTCACTTCTTCCCAATTTGGAGCTACTCAAACAGCTGAGTCATGACGGATGCAAAAATCTGGTGGTGCAATGAGTCATCAGGAGGAATAAACTGGGAGTCCTATAGGGCACTTAGGTTCATTGCCAGTTTTTGGAGAAGGATGGCTAAAATCCTGCTGATCCCTCTAGTGCTGGACCAGTAGAAGTGAGCAGCCAGTAGAGTTTAGCCCCCCAAAGACTAAATGAAAAGCAGAATGTGAATAAGCACAGAAAGAAAGGAAATTGCAAGCCTGAAATGGAGGAATTGCAGAAGGACGTCTCTGAACACATTATTTTAATGTAGGGTCTGAACAGGTCCTCGTATCTGGCAGAGGGGTCTGTGCAGGTTCACAGCCCCTCTGTGGTAGAAAAGATCAGAGCAAAAAGAATATTATGTAGATATTTGGTTTTAGTCCAATGATTAGCAGAGACCTACTTCCTGGACTCCTCTCAGGAAGCCTGTTCCCAGTCCTCACATGGACATTCTGCTTGCCAAAAAAGTAACATCTTTTGAAAGAGAAACCTACATAGTAAAATGAGAATATAGAAAGGCCAGTTGTAAATGCTGACTTGAAATAGAGATTTGAGGGAAGCAGAGATTATTTTTGTTCTTGCCATTAAGAGTGGTTTAAGATTTCCTGTCAGTATTGGGATATAGCACTTATTAAATTAGCAACTGCTTCTGGTTTGTGTAGAGGACATACTGCTGGGTTGAGAAGCTCATTAGCAATATTTGTTGAATTCATATTTATTCCCAGAATCAATACTTGTAACATACTAATTAAATCATCTGTTTAGGACAGCCCCATGCTGTACCAGGGGGAGCCCGTTCCCATCACGACACATGCAATACAGCATTTAGTTCCCATTATTATTAATGAGCACTGCAGGCTTAATTCCTGATGTGAGTCTCTGAGCAGGCATGCACAGCCTTATCCGTCTGCTGAATGTTTTAAGCAGTGCTTTTTCCAGCACTCAGGATGAATTAACCCTCCTAGTGCCTCTGCTTTGGGGTTCTGAAGCAACTCCAAAACCACCAAAGCACGCTTCATTATCTTGGTGAACTTTGAAGGAGGGCACAGGGGCCTTTCCAAGGAACCCAAAGGGACACGCTGGATATGGTGAACCTATGGAACTGCATGGAAGAGCAAGAGCATTCAGATTTCCTCACACTCCTGGAGGCTGAGTCATTTTAAGAGGAAGATATTGCTTCTGACTATTGGTTGTCTCGGCCTTATGTTAAAATAATAATGTTTCTAATGATTCCCTGTTGTCAGTATTCTTTATTGTAGCATGAAACATTTTACAACTTTAATTTCTTTGATTGTGCTAGGATACAACTTTCTGCCCTGGAATTTGGCTGCTGAGCTCAGTCTTTCCTCAAGGGGAGAAGATGTTCACCGGTGTCTCCAAGTCCCAGCTTGCAGCCTCAGTTTCTTTTCAAGACAGAGATTTCTGCAGCACTTCTGCCAAACCCTGACCAGCAACCAGAAGAAATGGGTTCGACTTTCAGAGGTTATTAATTCATCAGCTCCAATGGCCCCCTTGCTGAAAACCAGGAGTCAGAGTCAAGTCTGCTGTAATTGGCAGAGGTTGGGTGTGTGTGGGAATTGCTGTTGAGCTGGTGCTTTCTTCTCCCACTGCAATTCCTTGCTCCCTTTTTGCCTTTGTCAGAGTGGTAGAGGGGAGTATTTCCATGAAATTTTGGATTTTGTAGCTGAAAATTACTGCAGCAGGGATGAGTGGCCTCTTGCTCCGGGATTTGTGGCAGCTTCAAGCTTTTACTCATTATTGCAGAAATATAAATTCTTCTGCCATGACTAGACCTTAATTGACAGTGGGACAATTCATGTTATAAAAGGAAATACACGTGGTTGTCTTTCTGTTATAAAAGGAAATGCATGTGGTTGTCTTTGTGCTCATTAATCCCTCTTCTCCATCACTCTTTGTTTCTCTCAAATGCTCAAACAGGTTCTTTGGGGGTTGCCTCACTCTGGGACTTTCTGGAAATGGCTGAAATTCTGTATGTCTGGCAGATACATTCCTTTGAGCTCAGGAGAAATCATATACTGCTGGAGATGCTTGGCCCAGGTAGCAAGTGTGAGCTGTGCAGAAGTGGAAAAGGGTGCCCAGAGAGCCAAGGGCTGGCAGTTTGATGGTCACAATGGGTCTGAGAATGCTGACTGGGATGATGATGGTGCTGCACTGCACGTGTGGGAGATGGGGACATGGGACTGGCTGGAGGAGACATGTGACTCGCAGGGCCTGTGAAATGGTGAATTTCTGCTTAGACTAAGCATAGTGCAGGCAACATTTCTCCAGTGCTACCACAGGCAAACAGTTTCAGTTCTCCAGTTGGCCCACTTTAAATCAAGACTTTAGGGAACAGAGTATGGGCTGTGTTGATGTACCAATTGCAAAATCCATGACTTTTAAGTGATGGGTTAACAAGGAAAATTCAGGGTTAAGATTTTTCATCCTGTCTTTGTGAAGATTGCTAGAATATTGGGAAAACCAGAAACCCAGACAGATGGGATAGAAATACTGTGGGGTTTGTTTGCTTTGGCTTGTGCAGTGCCTTTGTTTGGGGGTTTTTGTGTGTGTGCGCCCAAACCCATTGTATGTTAAACCCAAAATCTACTGTTCTCTGGGGAATTAGATCACTGCCTTTGATTAACCAGTGAGACTATCTGTCATGAGGCTAGCAAAGGAGCTATGGGCACCTGGCCAAATTATCTCCTGGGATTGCTGGGATTTCTATGAAGTTCATCCTGAAAATCTCATTTCACTATGATGAGGATATATCAGGGAATGAGTATATTTTCGGCCTGATTTACCTTGCTTTCACTAGTTGCTTTTTCAAATTCCATCCCATTCTTCCTCTTTCTCTTCTTTCACATAACTCTTAATATTAAAAAAACCCAAGTGAGCCCTGCCTGATGCAATTAGAGGCAAGACCAGCACATTTTATTAAGTACTGCAAAACACTTAGCAGCACGAGGGTTTTCATGTGTAATCAGATGCAGCAATTGGCTTGATTGCAATTGCTTTTGGGTCTGTTGCACAGAAGCACCTGATTAGATTTCAGCAGTGCTGCCAATTCCGGAGGAGCTTTCAGCCTTGCGACGTGAACGGGCCTGGGGGAAATCATGTGCCTCGTCCTTAGTGCTGCCACCTGGAGAAGGGAGGGAAACTGTTGGGTGGGAAAACCAGATGAATTTCCAGCTCCTCTGGCTGCTCAGTTTAACACCGGGAATTGCTTCCTTGTTCTTCCTTCAGTTTCCCTGTGGTTTTGGAGAACTTTATGGCAGGCACTCCCTCCTTGCTGCAGTGCGCTATGGACTGTTGGGTGGTGTCTCTGCTCTGCTGTCACACCCTCACCTTGGAGAGGTGGATGAGCACTGCCGGACTGGGAGGAACCCTTTTACTGACTCTATCTCTTTGTGTGGATGGGGAGCAGGCAGCAGTGCTCACCTGAATGGAGAAGCAAGCAGAGGTGGCAGCATGGTGGCCAGGGAGCAGCCAAGGCTGGAGAGAGCTGGGTAGCCTCATGGCCAGGGCTGTGCTATCTGTTCCACCTACAGTCATAAAATGCAAGGGATGTTGCACATCTCTTCTGAATCCTCAAAGTGAGTCTCTTGATCTCGGTAGATCTAGAGCTCTCCAGCTCAGATGAGAGGTGATGCCTTGAGAGGGTGTTGTGCTGTTCCCAAACAGGGTGGATGGGGTGGTACTGCACTGTGCAAGTGCCTAGGAGTGGGGCTGTGCAGGAGTGTGCCCCTCTCCTGGGCACTCTGGGACTTCTGAGACACAGACCAGTGATGGATGCAGTCATTTAATCTGGAGATTGGGAAAAGTTTTTGAGAAGATATTTTTGGGCTGTGATAAAAATCAAATTTTTGTTGAATGCTTTTGCTCTTGAAAATCCCAATTCTGAGCTATCAGATTGATGAATAGTGACACCTATGATCTAAACAAATGTTGATGTTCTTGGCATTTTTGAAATGTCAGTGCAAAGCTAAAATCCTCTTATTTGACTCCTGACAAAAAAAAAAAAAAAAATAGATCATCAAGTTGAAACAAAGTTTTCCTGTGAAAAATATCACCTGTAATTAAAAGAAAAAAGAAGACACTTTTCTTTCATGAAGGAAGTACTTTATGAAAACAATTCAATCCACTGTAGGGTGCTCAATTCTTCACACAACACCCTACATGTTATTTGAGGGAGCACAACTTCAACATCAGACTTTTTATTGCACTAGTGGAGAGATTTTAAAAAAATGAGATTTATACAGGTGAAATGCTCTGAAAATCACCCACCTTCTGGCTGTTTCCAGCTGGATGTTCAGAAATGCCCTGTGGCTCTGGAAACTCTTGATGATTTCCAGCCACCGAGTCCCACTCTGGGAACTCATACCTGCCCCTGCCAGTGAAACTGATGAAAATTTTGCCTGAAGAAAGTTTGCAGCATTGGACTTGCTCCAATTTGTTTTCCATCATGTATAACAAAGTGCTTATTTACTTTTTTTTTTTTCACTTTGCTCAACCTGGACAATTAAACCCCTGAGTCATTTTGCTTTTATTTCAAATCAGTTTCATTCCCTGGTTCACTGACTTGCCCAGAGTTTTATAACACTTAGATACCAGAAGGGAAAAATGTCATTAAAACCCCTGAAGATGTTGAAATTCATATGCTTGAATTTACAGTGCTTCAGGGCTGTCCATTAATTTGATGAATTCCTTGAATGCTCTGTATGTGTGTGTGTTTTTATTTTTAGCAGCAATGGGATATATTAACAGTCACTCACCTCTGGAGAATAGAGCTGTGTGAAGTAGCAGATGCAGGTGAGCAATGTGGACAGCCCTGAACCTGGGACAACAGGGGAGCCCTGGATGAGATATGATGGCAGAAATGTTTGTGGGGAAATAGCTGCCCACATTTAACCCTGTTGGTCTGCCTAAGGGAGGTGAGATACACATGTCATTCACACCAATAGAAATAAGAGAGAATTAAAAGCTTTTTTGGGCTGGGACCACGGTTCTTATACTGCATTTAACACCTGCTGACCACAAGCATGGCAACGATTCATACTTTCCCCACCAACCTGGCTGCATCTAAGGATTCTGCCTCTTTCTATCCATGGCTGGGACCACTTCCATCACAAAGTTCTGTTACATTCAACCAGTTAGATTTTAAAACTTTCAGCCTGAGAAGAGTTTGCCAGAAACATGCACAGAGATGGATGTAAGAACACAAAGATGGATTAGGTGCTCACAGGTTTATGAGGCAAAAGCATTTCCAAACAGTCGCAATTTGTTGACTTCTAAGCATTTCCCATGGAGACTGAAGAGGTGCTTTGAAATTCTACATATACTGTACAGCACACATGACCTTTTAATTTGTCTGCTTTCACAGGTGTTTAGGAAGTAGCTAAACTGTGAACTACTCCCTCTGCAGTGTGAGACACTTCATTAAGTGCAAGGGAAAGACAAGAATACAGGTACAGGAGAGATGAGGGGCAGGTCTGCATTTTACTGATGGGATTGCAATTAGCAGCTTCAGCTGTCTGTAGAAGAGAACTTGGCAAGTTGGGATGTTTTCAGGGCTTGGCATTTGGAGGAAAAAAGCAAGAGAGAGAGGGAGAGAGAGAAAAGAAAAAAAGGAGAAGTCTGGGTCACAGGTATAATAGAAGAGAACATAAACCCAGCATTTTCCATCTCATTGTTACACAAGCCATGTCTGTGCCTGACAGTCTGTGCTGCTCCACAACAGAAGTGACCCATATTACTTCTTTATTTTTTAAACAAAAGAAGTCGCCAATTAAAAAACCTTGAGTTTATTTCAGTACTTTGCACTCTGGGAGCCTCATTGATTGGAAGGGAAGTCTGCTCTGCTGTGAAGAAATGCACTCCTTTCATGTACATCCTGCTTGTCCAGCTTTTGTTACGAAACGTGTCAAATCACAGATATCAGATGTGTAACAGAGACTCAATAGATCATCTAATCCAATCCCTCCACCCCAGAAGCTGTTCCAGGATGGTGTTTTTCTACATGGTTCATAAAACCCTTCTGCAAGGGTCATCCTCCTTCCCTGAGTTGCCTACTTCCTAAATCTCCCGATATCTAATTTAAATCTCCATTGCTGCAGTTTACACCCACTGTTTTTGCCCTATTGGGTTCAAGGGGATGTTATAGCACAGAGTTGGACAGCTGTTGGGTGAACAGTCTCCTTTTCAAAGCAGAGCCACTCTAAAGTCAAAGCAAGAGGCTTTCTCTTCCTGAGTGATAACTGTTAACTTATTTGAATACCATTACCAAATTTCCCCTGTCCTCTAAGCAGTCTGGCATCCACTGTTTGAATATTCTTTGTAGGTCACATTTGTTAGTGTTTATTGGTCTTTTCTGTGTTATCAGTCACAGCTGTGTATCTGAGGGATGTTGTCTTAGATATGTGTGTGCACCTGTAGACAGATAATTTTGATGAGTAGATGAAGAAAACCAGAAGTCTTTCCTTGGCAAAATGATTCAGTAAAGTGAACTTAATTCTGCAAGCTGGGAGTAGCAGACTGAGTTGTGCAATGTGAAATGCAACGAAACATTAAGGGCAACAGAGGCTGTGCTTGGCTTTAGCCATTTCAGCAGGCCGTGGTGAAGATAAGAGTCTCTCTGGACTCTTTTCAGAGCACACTGTCTGGTTGGCATTGCTGTGACATTGACCACCAGTATGATTTTAACCTTCTATCTCACCCAGCTGCTCTGCTTGCTGATAATATGACTTTGAGGAAATAGACTGAGCAGGAAGGAGCTGGAGCTTTTTGCAGGATCACTGACAGATTGCACATTGGACTCTGGATGTGAGCAACAGAGATCACTTTTACACATTGACTGACATGGTTGTTCAGATATCTTGATGGACAGGAGAACTGGCCCATAGCAATCTGGCTGAACATAGCTCTGAAAACTCAAGACAAAGAAGCAAGGAAGTCAAACTGCAGTGATAGTTTATTTATCCAAGATTCTCCTTATCTGTAAGAGCTTCCTTGCCCTAACATGCTCTTCTAAAAGATAACAACATTTTAACTTTTGTATGTTCATGTTTGTAGTGTGGAGGAAATCCAAATATAGATCAGGCTCCATTGTGTCAAGTGTTGGAGAAACACAGAGAAGGGAATTCAGTGATTACAGACTAAGCATACAAAAAGGATAATAGAATGATCCATGTGAACTTAATACAACAAAGATATAAATCTTGCAAAGCAGTGAAAGCTACTTAATGTTTACATAGTTCTGGGGAACTTCTATGGCACAGGATTGTTGTAAGAAGGACTCAAGGAAAAACTCAATTTATTGCTGCCATAAATTTAGCAAATTGTAGTAGCTGCTGTATAAGGATTGTATTCGTCACAGTTAAAACTTAGATTTTAAACAAGCTTAGACACATGTACAATTACAATGCCAATAGTGTGGCCTGGTATTATCATGTTTTATTGGACAGGGTTTTTTAAATTTTATTTTACTTATTATGTTCTTAGAAAGTGATCAGGATGATACTCTACCTGTAGCTAGTTCTGGGTCTCCCAGAGCATATAGAACCTTCCTGAAATGGCAACTAAGAAAATAAAGTTGATTAGCAGTTGGCTTTAATCACTGCAGGGGGGTTCACATGCTGCCATTAGAATATGCTTAGACCCCTGCAAACCAAAAGTTGAAAAATCACTAGTGTAGAATGAATAAGCAGGGAAGAGTTGAGCTTCTTGTTTTGATTTTTCCCCGGCAGATGTTTGGTTGTTGAGGCACCAGAGCACCGGGTGCTGGCAGAGGCGTTTATGGATGACCTGCTGTCCCATATCAGTGCCTCTGGGGGTGCCACCAAGCTGTGCTGGAGGCACAGCAGCTGGTGTGTCACCAAGGGGTGCTCGGGGTAATGGCTGTCATTTGCTGGACTGGTGGGAGTCACGATGGTCTGGCTCAGTCACCACCTGGTCCCTGCCACACACCATGGGGATTGATATAAATCAAACCCTTTCTGCAGTGGGGGCCTTGAGAAAACAAATGGATGTTTTCGAGTACAAGAAAGGAAGTGTCAGAGATGTAACCCTGGCAGGCTGGCAGTGAGCTGGGGGGTTGTTGTGCTGCTTGAGCTGAATGCTGAAGGAAGTAATGAACACATCAGAACATCTCTGGGAGCACTGGAATAGTAATCAAAAGGTAGAGCAAGACAAAGGACACATCTTCCCTTATTGTCTATGTGAGCTTTGGGCTGAAATAACAGCTAGGGATCAGATGTACTCTGCCTCTGAAGATATGCAGGCCACATGTCACCCAAGAAAGTAGCTTGTATTGAGCAACCCATTTACAAGCTTCCAGGAGACAGGAGACCTTTAAGCTCAGAGAGTTCCTATCGTATGTCTCATTTTGAATTAGTGAACCTTGACAAGCAGGTGGATCAAATGGTATCCTTCATCCTTTTTTGCTGATGGTCCAGATTTGCTTTTGCTTATTTAACATAGCCTCAAAGTGTGTCTATATGGTTAGGGTTAGTCTTTTCGAGTTGGTCTCAGGGGTGAGAGAACAGAAAACCAAGAATATTGGATGTGCACACCCCCTGGCAAATTCAGGGCATATGTTTGTTTTTGTGCCCAGTACCAAGCAGGACATCAAAGACCCTTGTCTTTGAATGAAAAATAAAAGTGATAAGGGAGAATTCTCTATGGAGTGAATTTTCCAGGACTCTCATTTTTCTGTGTGATGTCTGCTGCCTGAAAACAAAATGCAAAGGTTGCCTCATCCCATCCCTGGCAGGAGCTTAGTCAAAATAGTCAGTGACTCTGTTATAGATATTTCGACAAACAGTAACAAAAGGGACAGGTACAGATGGTTCAACAACAATCAGATCTACACTCAGTTTTGTACACTCTGTAAAAAAAAACAACAAACAAGACAACAAATAAAGAAGAAAAATGTGATTTCTATTTTGATAAATCAGGATTATTAAAGTTCCCCAGTGCAAATCACACATGAAGCATTAATTTTTATGCCAGTCAAGGAAAATTAAGTGGCCTAATCACAGTACATGTTCACCACTTCAGGAACTGCAGATTTTCCTGTGTTTGGTTGGAGGCTATTCCATTTGGCTGGATTCTTTTGACACTGCTTTGCCTGTGTGCTCAATTAAAAGACTTTTTTTTATTAACCAGTTTTTACATTACACTCAGTGGCCCCGTCACACAACTAAATGACCCGTTTAACAAGCATGATAAAATCCTCATTAGGGCCTATTATAGGATTTAGTGGAATCTTCCTGCTTCACTACAGCACAAGCCTAATCTAATTAACTCTACCACTTAATTCTCTCCCTCCCTCTTCTTGCTGTTTATTGGGCTTTTTGTGGAAAACAGATCCAAGGAACACAATTAATGTAATTTATCCTGGAAAATCCCCAAACATTAGCAAGCTACAAATGTAATTGGAAAAGGCCTCACAGAGTTCATGCATACTAGGCAATTACTCCAGAACTACAGCACTCCATATTATCATGTTACTTCTTATACTTTCCCAAGATGAGCAAGGAGGTAATTCTAACAAGTGCATTCAAAGCCATAATTAAGGGTCATCTTTGGGCTTGAACAGCTTTCATGTTTAATCGAGGAAAAATATGTGCCTTCAGGAATGAAGCATTTTGCTAGGATGTGCAAAATGTAAAGGAACTGAATGTTGTGTTCTTGAGCTCATTGGTATAAATGACTCTGCTCTTCAGAACTGTAGATGTGGACCGTTGTTGGGACTCCTAGTTAGATACCTGTAAGGTGAGGCTGCTGTCTGAATGAAAACTTCTAACACTTCTGTGTTAAAATAGGTGTAAAGGTGACTGGTATGGGAATGTGGTCAGAGATGCAAGTGGGAGAGTGGTCAGGAGGTGGGTGATGGTGTAGAAACATGTAGGTCTTGTCTAGCTCTTCATTTTAGTCTAATTTCTAGTGCTTGTATGTTAGTAAAAATGAGAAAGACATCAAATTAACCCCTCTTACAGGGACAAAAAGAGAGAGGCACAATGAGCTGCCCAAGTCATCCCTCACTTAGAGGGAGTTGATTTTATGGGTAGTTGCAAATAAACCAGCTGTGGACCTTGACTTCCTCCTCCTGGAAGAAATTAGCCAAATCCCTTAGCTACACTGAACAGCAGTCAAGTGTACAAGCAAATAATTGAAGCATAGGATAAAGCAGAATTCAGTCCATATCTCCCATCTTTCTCTGAAATTACAGAGGGGAATTTTTTAGTCTTGTATGCATTTGGTCTCTTTTGAAGTTGTCAAATCAGGGCAAGCTGCCTTTTGGGCAATGTGCTTTCATGCCACTCTGAGTACTAGATGGAATTATCTCATTTGCATTATGCAGGGAGTTGGACAAGATGACATGACATCCCTTGGAATTTTCAGTAATACATGATATTAATCTTTCATATTAGCTTGGGCCTTGGTTTTTGGAAGCTTGACTCCCAGGGAAGTTCAAAACTGATTTCCTTGAATGTAGGAAGCTTTTGAAAAATTAGACATAATTGCTGCTGTTCCTTCTAGAAACCCCAGTTTTGCTCTATCTTCTCTAACAGCTTCCTCTAAGAGTAAGAATTTGGAATTTGTAAGGATGCAGCCTGAGGATAATCAGACACTGAAACTCTAGTGGAAAGGATCGGAAGCCAAGGCTGAGCTGTACAACAGCCTCCTCACCCAGGAGTAAGGGAGTTACTGTGTCTGAGCCAAATTCTTTAATAAATCAATGTATTTTGAATAATAATAATTAACCATGTGGTGAAGAAAACCCTTAATTAGTTTGCAATGATCTGAGAGGCATGGTGTGCCCACACACAGCTGCTCTGTGGCATGTATGGATCAAATCAACAAGACTGTCTCGAGCATTTTTTGAGGGGGACCTGGTATCTAAAAAATGGAATTAGCAGCAGGCTAATTGTTGCACTGCATATTGCCTAGCTTTGTGGAATCTCTGCTGATGTGGAAAAGGATTGCTGCTATCAGTTCTCATAAATCATCTTGGGACAGTGAGGGAGATTTGGCAGTCTGGTACAGAAGAGGTTGGTACCCTGGGCCCAGGTCACAGGCACATCCCCCTGCCTGGAGTTAAGCTCTGTCCTCCCCACTGATCCTCCTCCTGAGC
Organism: Aegithalos caudatus; assembly: GCA_013389925.1. Taxonomy (NCBI): domain Eukaryota; kingdom Metazoa; phylum Chordata; class Aves; order Passeriformes; family Aegithalidae; genus Aegithalos; species Aegithalos caudatus. The sequence continues at coordinate 332,481 of WEIU01004435.1, forward strand.
ATGGAGGCTGAGTTTGCCCTGTTTTGTAGGCATGCACCAGAGTCAGAGCAGGCATGGTGGGGCCAAAGAAAGACACAGTTTAAGTGCCCAGCAGTAGGTGACCTCCAGAGGTCCCATCCCACCAACATTTCTGTGATCCTCTGGATTTTTTTGCAAAGTAGGCTCCATAACAATAAAATTGACGTGTCAATTTATTATCCTTGGAATGGGTTTAAATAAGTTGAAAGAAAAAATGCTTTGATATTTAAAACAGTTAACACACTCCATAAAAGCAGGGTTGTTTTTTTTTTACTTCCAGCTTTGTTTTGTTTTTCAGGTTATGTAAAATACTGGTATGAATTCACATCACAATGAGGTCACTGAAAATACAGTCGTGGTAAGCCAATAGAATATGATAGCCTGAGTGCTTTTGTGAATTCATAATTGCTGTATTTACCTAATTAATAATTATGTTAATTAAGCTTTTAAAAGACAAAAATAATAGCCACCTTGAGTGGTTTCCTAGGGTGATGTTGTAGGATCTGCTGTTCATCTTATTTCTACTGTACTGGGTCTGGAAATAAGAGAAAGCTTCCTGTCATTAGTGCTAAGGTTGATTTCAGCAATAAAGGAAACTGGCTCATATTTTGTTTGTTTGTTTTTTCCCTGTGCAAACACAATTCCCTGTGATAAGTTAGTGTGAGACTACTAAATAAACAGCTTCATAAAGAAAAGGAATTGGAAACTTCCTTCAATGATGAAATGGATCTGCATTCACAGTCACCCTGGGATGGAGCATCATGGAGGAAAAACATGCCAAAGGATGTGTAAGTACTAAACTATGGCATCTTCATGCTCTGCAATGTGGTGTTGTTTGTTACCAATAAGCAGGTGTGCTCTCAATGTGATCATACCCTGGCTCATGCCAGGCCAAAAAATGTCCTAGTAATTCTTGCTGGAGTCTGAAGTGAGAAAGGAAGATGTCCTGGTTTATTATGGGTATGACTGTAGAAAAGAGTCCCAAACAACACCATATCCACAGCTGGGCTCAGCAGGAACAGGCTTTGCTGTCTCTCTGAAGTGCATTGCCTGCTTGGTAATTACAACTTAGATTTTTTGTTGGAGGGATGTATGTCCAAGGCAGTGTGATTCCAGTGCTTGGGCAGGGATCTTCTTGGCAATTAATGAAACTGCTGTACTAAAACAGCAAGGAAAATATGGAAGCTGCAAGTTAAGTAGGCCACCATTCTTGTCCCCCATTCACTGAGAAAAATTTTCTGGCCAGCCCAAGCAAACCCCGACACTGCAAGTGTTGTGGTAGGCACCAGGTGTGTGTGAGCAGCCTGAGCACTGTGCTCTGGTGGAAGGTGTCCCTGTCTGTGGCAGGGGGTTTGGAACAAGATTACCTTTAAGTTCCCTTCTGACCCAAACCATGCTATGATCTATCAATACCTGCAATTGGTGGATGGCCCTTTGAAAGGGGGTAGTGTCTGGGCTTTCTGGGATTTCATCTGAAGTCAGATTTAGACTGTTCCAGAGCAATTGGTACAGGAAGCCACTGGAACAACTACAGAAAAATGAATGAGGTGAGGCAGCAAGCTCACTGACAGCTGGTATCAATGACCATCTCCCTTTAGGTAAGCAACGCCACAAAGCCATGGAGGAAGCTGATGCTACCTTCTCAGGCAGAATTTCATGTCTCACTTCAAACTTTCCTCTTTGTGCTGGGAATGTGGAAGCATTCGAGCTTCAAATACAAGCAGAGGATAAAAAATTACTGGAAACCAGTTTGGCATTTGCTGGTAGACACAGCAGCACAATATGATCAGACTCTGCTGGGAGCATCACTTCAGATGGCCCTGCTGGAGTGGGAAATTTGGCTCCAGATGGGTTGGCCTGTGGTTTGTGGATCTAGATAAGACATCTTGGAAAGGTTTGCTATTAACACGGGCACAGGAAAATGATGTCCTCACTGGGAGTGACATTGCCTTCAGCTTGGAAGACTGAGCGGATGGAAAACTTGGGGCTAATGTTGTCAGAGCATGTGTGCTCTCAGGGAGTCATTTCTAGATTATTTTATGCCTTTTAGTCCTCTGATCTGTTTCTTAATTCAGAAGGTCAAAAACCCCCTGCTGTAACTATGTTCTGATATTTTGTGTTTGGTAGACCAGACTGCCTCACTGTATTGACTCTTGTTTCATCAACAGCTTGACTGGAAAAGCTGTCCAGCCTTGATTCCAGGTCTCCCATTGATAGAAATTCATCACAAGTGCAGGCAGTCATAACTCTTAATTACCAGAACTGTTGTGTTTCATTCTTGTTATCTCGCTGCAGTCTTTGTGGGATTGTTTTTATACCAACCTACTGACTTGAAGAGTGCTTAAGCCAAGTATGGTTTCTTGGATAATTACTGAAAGGAAGACAGTAGCTTTTGCCTTGGCCATCTCAGCTCTGAAGGCTGACAGCTTGTCTCTCAGGTGGGAGGACTGACAGAGGGCAATTTAACTGTATGGATGGAATTAAGGGAGACATGGGAAACAAATCTATTGAGTCACGTCTGCCCCTAAAAGGCAGGAGCTGATGGTCAGGTCTTAATTTTCACAAAAGCATGGACAGCTGTCTGATGAAAATGGGTTGTGATTTGTCATTGTATCTGGAGGGTAAATAAGTGAGCTCTTGTTCATACACACGAATTTCTGCCATGCTGACTTAGCCTAGTCTGTAGTTTTCTGTGGGGATACCTGACACTCAGCATGCTTTAAAGACAACATTGTTTTGCAGGACTCTGTGGGTATGTTTGTGGGAAGGCAGCTGTCTGTGGAGGCACTCAAGGTAAACCATTTCCCTGTAAAGAAAATGAGGACTGGTATACTCTGGTCTCATTTGCTGAAGAGCACAGAGCTTTCTTGGCAGACTCAATGTGGCAAGAAATTCCTCCACTGTGGAATATCTTTCTTCTTTTTCTATTTAATGGAAAAAAAAAAGCTGAAACAATAAGGAATTCCATTTCAACTCATCACCCCAAACTTGGTCTGACTAATATTTTTGATTTAAGCCCTCAGAGTGTTTCAGGTTTTGTGATAGCTTTTTGGTTTGCTGTTTGCCAACATTATAGTGGGGAATGACTCATATTCTCCATACTGTGAAGGAGGGAATGCACAAGATTTTGTTCCCACCGGCAGACTGTGGAACACACAGTAATTTGTAGTTCTGTATCCCAAAGCAAGAGTAGACTCAGGCACTAGAAAAAATGGCCAGTCAATTTTTCTGCTTAAAAATTAGCTTTTAAAAAATAAATGTACCGGTTTGCTGTGGAAAAATAGTTTTTGATAAAAATGTGAGTACCTTGAAGACTGATTTTTTCTAAGTTAGCAATATATCTGTGGTACCTCCAGGCAGCTGTAGTTCTTGTTTTCTCCTAAGAGAAACGAGTTCAACTACACTTCCCATGCTGAATGGTGGAACAGCAAGAGCTCTTGAAAACTTGCAATGAAAGGGTCAACTTGCTTTTTAATGAGTTTGGTGTCTACAACTCAGTTTCCCTAGTTGTTGAAGTAGGTGCAGCCAATATACCACTGGGGTCCTCCATAAGACATGGCTAGCTAAATCTTGTGTTCTGTTTCTCAGCTGAAAAATGCTGTTTCCTAGCCAGCACCACAGCTGGGAAGCATGACCAGGTCAAGGGAAGGCACCTTTAATGGTTTTAAGTAAATTCCCTTGAGTATCACCCTGTGACAGCAAAAACTTACTCCAGGCATTTGCTTCTTCTCAGCAAGAGCCACCAGAGCTGGAAGGTTGCTCCGTGCATGGCTTGTCCCTTGCTGGGCTTTTTGCTGGCTGGGACAGGGCATGAGTGTGCTGAGGCTGTGGGTCTCTGCTGGGGAGGCAGCTCTGGGTGATCCCTCTGCTTAGAGAGTGCCACCCAAGAGACCTCATCCTGAGACAGGCCATCTTTTCCACACCTCAGAATGTGACTTTCCTGCCCCTCATTTTACTGCTCTATTTGACTGCTGCTTTACTTTGCTGTAGCTCAGGGTCAGTCTTTTCCAGGATTCAGCCTGGGCTGCAAAAGCCAGCCAGTTGACATGGACACTCACACACATCAGGAAAATGTCACTCATTTCTCCCTCTACAGCCCTGCAATATAGATGTATCCTTAGTGAACTTGCAAATCAAATTCAATTTCTTTCTCCTGCTCAAGTAATAAGGAGATTTTGTTGTTAACTGACAGGTGCCACTTTGAATTTCAGTGGTGAAGCTTAAAATGGTTTGTATGTAGGTCAAGCATGGATTACTCCATTTACAAACGTGATTTGGAAGAATCTCTTCTCAGAAAGCTTTTCTGCATTTTGAGGTATATGTAGACATTGCCATAGGCTAAAATGAATCAAAATGTTGCCAGAAACAGTGTGAATGAGGTGTCTAGTACCTGTTTCATAACTGCAAACAATATTTAGATTAAAAAGAAGAAAAAGGCCTAAATGTCTCTCTGCTGCTTGTGTTTTTCTTCAGTTGCTGTAAAACTTCTGCAGTAGAGTTGGCCTCTGTGAATTTTAATTCTCTCAGAAAAAAAAGAGCAGCAACTTTTTTAATCTATCCATGCATGAGAGAGACATATGGAAGACAGAGACTATTTTGATGGAGGACTATCTTTTACTGGATGCAGTTACAAGGACAGGTCCTGGAATGAGAAGGTGATGGGAGAAGTGGAAATTGTGATTTCACTTCACAAAAAGTAAGAATTTGTTCATTAAAAAAGAGAGCATTTTCAGAATCATCCAACCAATTTGGGGGTTTGATTCTCACCAATCTCCTGTTGGGTATAGATGCTGGATTTACAGAGGCATTTCTGAGGCTCTGAGCACAGATGGTGAATAACAACATAAAAGGATGTGAGGTGCTTTTATGCAGGAAAGTTTTCCTTTATTTTAGCTTTATGAGTTGGTCTAGTAATTAATTACATTGGTCTTCCTGAAAACTGTATTTGCTGAGGGACTGCATCACATTATGAAAACTTCCAACTATTTGTGGTATATATTGTGTTCTAGTTTCTTGTCCTTGGACATTGTGCCACTTTTTAACTGGAAGCACAGATAAGCACTGGGATGGATAATGTTAAAAGATTGTAAATTTCTGGACTTGAAAATATTTAAGGATGAATGGGACAAACCTCTCACAGGAGTTGAACTCTGTCTATTCTGTCCACTTAATTAAGGGGATGCAGCAAACCCTATCAGGCTCCTTTCAGCTATGAACTTTTAGGATCCTACATGAATTTCTAGGATCCTAGCTGAATGCCCTTCAGTTATGTGTTAAGTCCTGTAATATCTGCCTTGTGAGTTCTACTTTTTCCTTCACTTGATATGGGAAAGAGTAGCATGAGAAGAGGCATGCTTCTTATGAGCTTCACTTTGCTTTTTATTGCTTCAATCACCCCACATCCCTTTTGGGGAAAGCAGACTGAAAACACATACCTGGTACTCTCCAAAAAACTTTGAAATTGTTCTTGGTCTTGTGGGAGTCTGAGATAATTCTTGTTTCTTGCAGAGACGAGATTTACAGCAGAGACATGACTACAACAGTGAAAAGTCTGAGACCTCTCTTCCCCGGTGAGCATCTGTTCTTTCCACTGTTCAAGGCTATCTGTGCTTAGTGTCTTCAGGAGCAAGTAAAAGAAAGGCAATAAAACTTCGTGGGATGTGTGAATTCTGGGATTTGTAAAGCTAAGTCTGTGTGGGAGAAACATAATTTTGAAACATTAGATTTGATTTTCTGAGTGCATGAGATATCAGGGTCCCAGGCATCATCAAATATGTCCAGATGGAGATATTGGGATCCAGCTGTCATTTCACTCTCATGTTAGTACTAAGAAACTTTCAATAAGCCATTTTGGATCCAACTTCAAAGTATGGAGATGAAAATTAAAAAGCAAATCTTGAAAGAAAAAGATTAACTATATATGTATGAAGCTATTTACCCTTACTTATGTTTGTTTATTGCTCTTAGCAAAAATGCTTTTCATTTGTTAAATCCATAGTTCATAGTGTCAGAGAGTTATTAGATTTGAGTGGATCAGCATCCACTTAGATTCCCACACTCCAGAATCAAAGCATCTTGGCCACTTTGCCTGTTTTGAATTCCAGACGTGAAATGTGCAACACAACTGATTTGAAAAACACTTCCACCCATTGCAGAGCTGTAATTTCACTCCCACTTTATCAATGGACAACAGACAAAAATGCTCATTTTCAATTTGAGAATCTCTGTCTTGTAACAAATTAGTCTGAAGATTTGGGTTTTACTTACTAAGGCAGTGAGGGGAAGTTAACCTCAGAGAGGCAGTGAACCTTTGCAAAACCAAATTGTGTGAACAAGCAGCTGCCCAAATTTCAAGAGGCCTCTGATGAAACTTCATTAAATAAGAAAGGTTTTTTTATGTCTGTGAGTAGGAAAAGAAACTTGAAACTCATGAGTTTTGATTCAGCTAAAATATATTAGGCTCCAATCCAATCTCTTCTTCCAGTATTTGATGTCATCGAGCACAACAGAGGAAGGGGTATAATTAGAAAGGAATCAGGACAATTAAAGTGAAGAAAAAGCTCCCTCTGTTCAAAAAGAGAGTGGCAAAAGCAGATGATTAGGTTATTTTGGAGGGTGGTTTTAGATTGTCAAAATGAGATTAGCTCTTTTGAAGGCCTTGCTCTGATTTCTAGTCTTTAGCTGTTTTTCTCATTTCTTCCAATCTCTCTTTGCAGTTGATATGGAAATATTTTTGAAACATCTATTATTCCATATCGTCCATGAAAACAACTTGATGCATTTTACAAAATAAGTCACTTCTATAGCTTCCATTTTGCAGGAGGAAAAAAGTGTTAAAATTGACTTCAGATAGAAGTGAAGCCAAATTCTGTGGGACCTGTGAAAACAGAAAAATCCTCAGGAAGTGCCACTGTGCTTAGTTAGAGGCAATTATTCTCACTGGATCCCAGAGAGTGTTGGTTCTGTGAAGGAAGATGGAGAGTATCTTGCCCCTTGGCAGTGTGGTGAGACAGGTGTGATGAAACCTGATGGCGATAGCCCAGAACCAGATTGAAGGGGGTATCTGAGTTACAATGTGTCACGTCCAATCCCATCTCCTTTGACATTGGGTCACTCTTATGAAGCTTAGAAACAGTCTTACAACAAAGCTTAGGAAATCAGAGATTTTTTTTTCAGTGGAGTAATTAATAGACACATGGATTTTTAAGGTCATTAGAACATACTTTCCAGCATCTTGTTCAACTCAGGCTGCAGACTTTTTTCCTGCTTTCTCCTCAAACATGCTGAAATAGATCAAAGCTCTTTTGTTTCTTGACACAAGCCTACAGCACTAAAACAAGCTAGAGAATTTACCATGTAAATGTTATCTCAAATAGAACATTTTTTTCTGTGAGATGTGGGAAACTGTTGAACTGCTGAAAACACAGGAAAAAACCCAGACATCTCAGAAAATAATAATAATAATAAAAAAAACCTTATGAAAGGATTTTACCACTGGGTAGGAAGATCTTTCCACCAACAGAGATGTGGAAATGCCTACATATAATTATGTATTCACTAGAATATAGAGGAAATAATGTATTTGGAATTAGCTGTACATGGCAATGTCCAGACATGCAGATGGAGATATATGGAAATCAAAGAATATTATGAAATGAACCAGAACACATTTTCAGAAGTAATAGCAGAGATGGACTAGACAGAAAGAACAACAAATAACTCAGAGGAGTGGAGTTACCTAGTTTTTGCCTAGGAAAAACTTTTTATTAGGGAAAAAAAAAAAAAAAAAGATTCCAGTGAATCAAGTTTCTGTAACCCTGGCTTAGAGATATGAAGCGATGGAGGAATCATGAATTCCTTTGATTTGTTAGTGCCATAAACATGCCTTAAAGTGTTCCCTTTACATCTGTTTGGAATTTGCTTGTCTCAGTTAATTTTACTTTCTCAACTGATGCAAAAATCACACCAATTCCACTCCATTCCAAGCTTGAGCCAACCAAAATGAGTCAGAAGTTGGTATCAGACAAACCATGAACAAATCATTGCTCATTCATTTCCTGTCACAGCCTGTCTACCTCAAGACCCAGAGAAAGAGAGGGACAGAAGTATCCTGAAGGGAGAATTCACATCAGAGGCAACCAGTGACATGGAGCCTTTATACAATGCTGTGTCAGAGTCAGAACAGTAGAAAGAAATGTGAGTTACACAGGACTTCAAATAGACTTTTGGGGAAAAAAAATCCCAATGCAGAAGGATTGGTAGCCTTTCAGAGAGTGTAGTGTTTCAGGAGAGCAAAATTTCATAGGGTGCATCATAATCATTGGTCGAGATGAGAAGAAGCACAGCAGCTGCTGCTGAGAGTAAAAGCAAACCAAGCCATAAAATTTAAACTGGCAGGAGAAGCTGCCAGTGGAAGCTTCAAAGAAGTCTCCAAGCCTGCAAGACAGAGCAGTGGAGTGGCAGAGTGTAGGGAGTGCTGTGGCTGAGAGGGTGTTGATACAGATAATCTGTGCTGTAGGACAGGAAAATAGAGGGCAAACTTGCTGTATTGCTAAGTCCGAGGAAAGAAATTAAGAGGATGATTCCCAGAGCTAATGTACATGTATGAGATGTACTTTTGGGCTGTGTACAAAAGGGGAAAGTAGTATGATTCACACAGTTTAGGAGAGTTGCCTTCAGCTTCCTTGACATGAAAAGTTTCAGAAGTTCAGAGTTGGGGCTGAGAACTCTGGGAACTAGTTGGGAAGCCTTCAGTTTTGAAGGTCTGAGATTATGCCAGTACTTGCTTTTACCAAGCATCCCCTGTTGAGCAAATTCTAGACTGGATCTTTAAAGTGTAACAGTCATATAATTCCTGCTGCTCCTAATGGAGATATTCTGCTGCCTGTTCTGAAGGCAGCTTGCTATCTCTGTCCTGTGGTTTCCAGTGGCATTTAGATAAATTATTTGCTGCTGGACTCTGCAATGGCCCAGAAGGCATAGACAGAGACTACAGCAATTGCACTTGAGTACCTTCCCTCACTAATACGTGTATTTTCATTACATGTCTAAAGTTAGGTGAAGCTGAGCCTGGACCTTTACAAAGCACTTGGAGAACAATCATTCTTTCTTTGGAAAATTTTTTCCTTTCTATGAACATGACTTTTTCCAGGCAGTTTCCTGTCTGTGAATTTTCTCATAACACTTCTGAGTGTTTGCCAAGGAGTGGCTTGCCTTGAGACATTTTTACCTGCTTGTTTGTTCTTTCTGGACAGCTCCTATTAAATTAAACCATATATCCATTCATACAGACAGCATCCCAGTAACCAGGTCAATACACACTAGTCATAAATTATTACAGAATGGGTCCAAATCCATCACTTAGGCATCCATTGATTACCCATACAGCTACTCTCTGTAAGTGAACACTTTGTATGCAAGGTCACTGTAGAAATCCAGCTATTTTTAAAAGGCCGTTAATAGCAACACGGAAGCAGGCTTTGATTGAACTGGAAGTGTAATTTTCAATTAAGAGCCTTCACTCAGTCTTCCTTCCATTAGGGTCTAATTAGATTTCAGGAAGACACGAAGTTTCAGACGCTTCAGCCGTACAGCCTCTCCATTAGCTGACACCATATGCTTTGTGGTTTCCTTTGTGAAGTCACGATTAATTTTCCAGTGTTAATTTTAACTCTAGCTGAGATGCTTCACCAGGGACCTGATTAATGGACTAGCTGTAACCAGCCCATCCCTGCTTCTTTCTGCCATCAGTTATACAGTAATGAGGTTAGTGAACATCAGACTGATAAGTTTTTTCTCTACTACTCTGGGAAATGCAAATATTTCATTTGGATTGTTTAAAGAAAGTAACAGTCCCACCAGCTTGTCACCTGGGTTAGCTTGCTAGGTTACAGACCCTCTCCCAACCTACTCCTTCCTGCATCACTTTGTCTCTCTGTGATACCTATAGCATCTACACAACCCATGGACCTGTAAATACATCTTGGACAGTAATTTTAAAATAAATGTTCATGCTTTCTTCGTTAGCCCTTTTCCAAATGCTTTGCTTGATTCAGAGATTGACAGTTTGGTAGAACACCTTTAGCATGAAGCCACAAACTTTACCTCTTCTGATATTCTTTCAGCTGAAACAAAATATTCTGGGACTGTGGTTGCTGATAGAAATAGAACAGGTTCTTGTCAGTACTCCCAAAAAGTGTTGATTTGTTGAAAGGTTTATCATAGTGAAAAAATGGACACCTGTGGTCAAAGAAGCATTAGCAGGAGATCAACCTCATATTGGTGATGAGAGGTGAAAGAGACCGGTGCTCATTGGAAGGTTTTTTGCAATTCAGACAGTATAAATCAATTTTGAATGAGGACTAATTTTTGTTGGGCACACACCAGGTATCACAAATTAGATCTTTGAATGATGGTCTTTTTTTTTTACAGCTGTGAAACTGTGGAATTTGCACTGCTGTTAATGCAGCTCTATTCAAAAGGCATTCAGGTATGCCAAGATATGGAAAAAGGGTGTGATGTGGGTAGATGGGTGATGGGACACCCATCAAACTGGTAATCTTTGACAGATTTTGCAGGCAGTAGAATATATGTAACATATTTCTCCCAGCTCTACTTGTTGTTTGTATTTCAGCCCAAATTGCACTAGATCCTCAGCATAAACCTGAATGATCTGCAGTAAATAAAAACTCAAGTTAGGTAACTTTTGACTTAGAGATAATCAAATCCACCACTGAAGTATAATCTAGTACAGTGATTTTCAGTCTGTGAGGATCTTGCCTATGATCCACAGGGAGAAGAGTGGCAGCAGGGCTCTGTCTGGGAGGTGCTATTGTGCTTCCATAGGTTGGGCTGTTATGAAGGCCCATAAGATCACCCAGGCTGTGCATCAAGTCCATCTTTATGACATTCAGATCCTCAACTGCTGCCTCAGACACACTTGGGAGAAAAACACAGACCTTCTGTATTTAGGGGATTCCTCCCAGTGTCCTTATTTCTCTGTGTGGTTTTGGCTGCCAGGCTTTCCTTTAAAACAAGACACTGCAGTAATATCTTATTGACTAGGTTTTATAGGAAAAGAAAGAGTTGTAATAACTTTTTATTGACATTGTTCTTCCAGAGAGACATAGAAATAAATCACCAGCCTGCAGGAGTCAGAATTCTCTCATTCTTTCTGGGACCACAATCCATGGGTTTCACAGCAGGTGTTACCCATCAGAGAATCATAACATTTTCTGAATTGAAAGGGACCCACAAGGGTCATCTGGCTATTTGCTGTCAAAAAACTCCCTCACCAAATGTGGTTGAAATGAGCCCAAAGGATAGAAAGGAGCTGGGTTTGTCACTGACAATAGGATAGACCAGTAGTGTTTGAGAGCTGAGGCTCTCTCAGTGACAACCAAGAAGGTAAGAAAGGGTTAAGCAATGAGATATCCTACACTGAGAACCTAAATACAATGTGAAACTTCATGAATTTTTTTCCATTTGGTTTCAGCTCTTTGCAATGAGAATCCTATAAGGAATAAAGGAGCTGAGGGAGGGAAGAGCGGATTATATATTTTGGTATAAATCAGATAAAGAGAATGATTAATAAGTGTAGGCTTTTGCTACAGTATTTTATGAACTCTGTCAATAACCTCCCTCCTTCCTCCCTTTCCCAGCCTCAAAGCAAGGGCCTAAAATTAGATAGCTGATTAAGGAGAGCTGCAGGGTGAACTAAATACATCAATCTTGCTTGTAATGAGAAACATGGGTACATTTGTGCAGTGATGAACCTCAGGGCCAGGGGTGGCTGGATACTGAGTGGTTTCCCTATTGATCTTCCCGGGCAGCCGTTTCTTCCCAGCGTTTCTGAATGGCTGGATCTGATCACAGGAGCTCTCTGGGAAAGGAGATTGCTGGGGACTGAAGTGGGCAAGTTTGCTTTTTTTTTTTTATTCAGGGTGAGAGACTAAGCAGCTTTCTAGACTCTAGCTTGTTTGCCAGCAAAATGGGCTGTCTCGTGCCCATTTCACCTCTCACCAAGAAATGTGTAGCAAAACCACAGTGAAAGGTTCAGCTTGCCCTAGAAAACCTTTTCTTACAGTTTTTTACTCTTAAAGACACATCTTATGTTCCTTTTTAAAGACTAATGGCCCATTTCATATGCCAGATGAAGAGCTTTTATTAGACAAAGAGTAAAGATCTGTCCTGCATCACAGGAGCAGAAATCCACCAGAGGGAGAAAAAGCCTGAACCTCTTATAAGAAAGAGGAAATAAACGAAAAGATTTGATTTATAAATTAAATTAAATTTAAAAAATATTACTGCATATGATAAACAAACTAAACCTATTCAGGTGTGTAGGCAGGCTCCAGAATTGCCTTTTCTCTTGTAAGCAGAAACCCCCCTACTAAACCTCTCCTTATGCTCTGGTACAGTTTAGCCACATCTAGCAAAACATTTTATAGGAAAGGCCTATGGACTCTCCTGGGATTTAGGATCATCCTAAAGGATGATTGTAAGGTCAAGTAAGTGCCGAAATATGGAGATACAATCCTTTTAAGTATCCACTTTGGCTCTGCCTTAACATCACAGACTTTCTTTGCTTAGAGTTTGTAGTTCCTGAGAGAACTTTCATGGATCAAACTGAGCAATCCCTTCTGATTTAAGCCAGAAGATCAACCTTCATCTGCCCATATTTCTGGACAGAGCAGGAAGTTGTTCCAAAACAGATAGTCCCATGATCACCCAAATAATGCTTAAGAAGAGAGCTGTAAGCTTATGCCACCTATTGGCTCTGTTCCCAGAATTAGAACCAAATTATTTATCTTGTCTATTTTATCTTCTGCTCTGCTGTTGGTGGGGAGCAGCCATCTCAGGAGACAACAGCACAAGCACAGCTAGAGGAGAATTTCTCAGCCTTTTCTAGGGGCTGAGGACTCTGTGATGCTGAAAAGTCATCTAAGGAGGGAAAGGTATGACCATGTAAGCTGCCATTTGGTTGTTCAATTTTTCACTTTCACTTTCACTTGGAAGATGCAGGGGCAGGTACCCCAAGAAAAAAACTGCTCCTGGACTTGAGTCTGACACAGTAGAACATCACAGCATGCCAATAGACCCCACGTGAGAAGACAGAAGATCTAGGCTAAGGAAGATACCCTTTCACATTCCTATCTCTTGCAGAATACTTATGGTCACTTCAAATTAAAGGCTGAAAGCCACTGAAATCTCTACTTTCTCCAAGAGAAAGGGCATCTACTTTCTCATGCTTTCAGGCTCTAGGTGTCAGAACCACATTCCCCTGTTTGCTTGCTTCCTGCCACTCCCGACTCTTGTGGTTTAAATCAATGTTCCAGAGAGGAAATAGGGAGAATTTCTTTGAGATTAAAGGCTCTGTGAAGAGAAGCAAGGGGGAAAAAAGGATGTGTGCTTTAGTGGTTAGTGATTTGTGTCCTTTTCACTCTTCTGTCACCAAACAAAAGAGAAGGGAAAAAAAGAAGAGGAACAGAAAAGCTAATGAGGGAGAAAGTTCACAGGTCTGTCAGTTTAGACTTAAAGCTTGAGGAAGGAATTTAGTATTCTGCACAATTGCTTCCTTCTTCTTCTTGCTGCAGTTGCTTCTCCACTTGCTAATTCATCTTAATTATAGAATATTTGGACAGCTCAGAGCAAAGTTCTCTGTTGACAGTACTTGAACAAAAGAAAGTATTTGGGCTCATGAATAGATGCTGTGCTGAGGAACTCTAATTGGCTTGCCATGACTGACAGTGTTACAGATTACACAAGTGGGGCTGGTGGTGTGCCTGGATTTTGCACAGTTTTCCTTGATCTGTCTGCTCTCTCACTGTTCTCCCATGTTCTTCTACCCTCTCTGTCTCCTTGCATCTTGCCCCTCCTACAGGGTGAAGTAACTGGGGTGAAAAGCTGCAGGTACCTGGAGGGTTTTAACTGGATATTTAGAAAAAAATGGAGGGTGTCTTTTTCCTGAAGAAACCCAAATGCAGCTCTGTTTCATCCTGGAAATAGGGTATTAACAATAATACATTAATAATGATAGTTTTAGTAGCTTGATTGCTGCAGAAATAAGGTCTCAAGTAAGATGACATTTATGACTGGATAGCTTAATGATTTTCACCTTGGTTCCACAAAGAAGGACCAGAGGGCCAAGTGGAGAGTCAGGCTCAGATCATGATGGCTACAGAGCTGAGAAGGAGCACAATCCAATGCTAGGAAGCAATAGGGCTTCTCATCATCTCAGTGGATGTTGTGTCCCTCTGCTGGTGATGCTCTCTGCCTAGGGCTAAGACACCCTCAGCTTTGGGCTTGCACATTTTCCTTGAAGCCATGTGGTTACCCTACAGATGAGTGGGAAATAATTTATTTTAAAGAGGTTATTATCTCCCAGGACAACCAAAGTGAAATTGCCACTCTCCTTGGAAATAAGCAGTGGTGCTTGAATGCCATGCTATTCTAATGCATCTCAGTCCTGCTGGGAGTGACCTTCCAGAAACTTATTTTCTCTGCAAGAGAGCTCACCCCCAAAGCCATCCCATTTTCTCCTGCCTAGCTATGCAGACCAGAAAGGAGGTTTTATTTAGGTAGCTCTCTCTTTGCACTTTAGGCCAATTACCTTTTTTTTGGTGTGTGTGTGAAGAGCACAGGGAGGTCTCTTTCAGCATAAGGGTATGTCTGTAGATGGTTTTGAATGGTGGAAAACAAATGACACAGTTTATTAAAGAGGAGAATATTTCAGAGACAAGTGGTCTAAAACATAGTCTGCTGCTTTATGTTGTTATGTGAAAAAGTCTGTATTATAATTTGTATACCACTCTCCACCTCTTTCCCAAGATCTTTGTATTAATGTGAAAAAGTTACACCTTTTTCAGTCAGGATAAACCCCAGAGACAGCTACAAAATGGAGTCTATTCACTCTGCAGTGTCCAACGTTGTTGTTTCTTGTTTCTCCAATGGGTTGGGCAGCTGGGAATGCTTCCCAGCATTCCCAGACACAGGGCAGGCAGAGGAAGAGCCTCCTTGACCTCTCCTAGTCACTGAGACACACTTGTGGTAAAAAGTCAACCAGAGCAGAGGGCAGCCCACTCACTGCTCTGTTACTTAGATAAGGTGCTGTTAATATTAATCCCTTCATCACTGAAATTGGAATTTTATTTTAACAAACACAAAGTCAGAAGCACACGAAGTTTGAATTCTCATTGTAAGTCTAAAGAAGTTGAACAACTTTAGGATCCCCTCGAAACTCCAGCCTTTGAAAGCAGAAAGCAGTGCTATTAAATTGGGCAGCCTCTTGACACTGCCAAAGAATAATGTAACTTATGCTGGAAATGTGGATGGAAAAGTTTTTCTAGGACATAACTTCATCCAAGGAGTACCAACTTCTGTAGTGAAAAAAGCAGGAGGAGGGGACAGTCACACATCACCTCACCCAAATTCATGCTCAGGGCAGAATTAGGTTTACCCAAACCACTACTGAGAGATGTCAGTTTATTTTGGGCCTTGCCAGCTTTTTCCTGATGTCTCACTTAAATCCTCCTTGCCTGCTTTTAAGCCAATACCTTCTTATATCTACAGTAGACATGCACTTATTTATTTATGACTCGCTCTACTGCTACCTTCAGTGCATGTAAAATCTGCTACTCTAATTTCCCTCTTTTTCAATCACTTGATTTCTTTCAGTCTTCCCAAATTAAGTCAGACTTTCTAGATATCTGCTGACCCTTTTTGTTCTGCTGATAATTATTTTCAGTTAGCTAGATTACATCTTTCTCAAAGAAGAATGGTTTCCAAACCTGGATGCAGCATTGCATCAGGGCAGAGAATGAACATTTCACACCTTTGTCCTACAGCACTCCTGTATTAACAGGTACATTAGCACTTAGTTTGATGCTTTTTTTGTCTGTGTGTAACAACACAACAGGATCCCAGGGCTCCAAAGAGTTCTCTGAAATGCTAAGAACCAGGAGTGAACACAAGATGCAGTATTTAATTGTATAAGGTTTAAAAAAAAAAAGAGTGAATTATAGAGGGCCATACCTTTTTATGCTCATGTTCCCATAGGAGACTGTGAGGGAGAGACAATTTGATGTCTGGTTCAGGCCTGTTCTTTAAACCCAGCAGCAGTTAAAGTGCTGTCAACCAAAAACTTTGCATTAGAATTTTGTATGTGTGGACATGCAAAATGACTGTGTGTGTGTAAAAGCAATGGTGGAGTTCAATACTGTATGAAATAAGATCAGTATAGATTATTAATACTGAAATAATGTCTATAGATAAAATATTTGAAAATATTATTATGAGTTGGAAATCGACATTACCTTGTAAAAGACTTTGAACTTTCTTATATGACCCTTTCCAGACTCAACCCAAGTCACCATTTGCCCATCTGCAAGTTTGGAGGCCAACAACCTCCCCACCAAGGGCTGCTATGCAGGCATACAAATGTATGGGAACTCTCTAGCGAGTTAATAAAAGACATGCACATGTACAAATATGAATATATGAAAATACGTGAATGTGTATGAAATTTTGCTAGGAGCTGCAATGTTTTTATAGATACTATTTTTAGATACTAATGTTTGGACATGCTATAAAGCAACAACTGGGCTGACTATGAAAAGATGTGAGTAGGAGAATTAGCATGAGCAAGGAAATAGCCATTTTTCTATTTTCCATTTTGTGATAGCTAAATATTGCTCTCTTGCTGGTATTAATAACAAATAAGCCATAGTGTTGTTTTGCATGCCACTGTTCTCATTAACCTTGGTTGCAGGATACCATTGTGCAGGTCACGTAGGGCAGACCAGCAAGGAAAGATTTCAGGGATATTTATGGTGTGCTGGTGGGATTGGATTCACGTGTTCCTGGGATAAGAGTTGCCCATGATGGCAGAACATTTTGATCCTCCTTGAGATGAAAGAGAGAATAGGTAAAGAAGAGAATAAGGATAGGAAATGTCCTCAAAAGGAAAATACATATGTAATCAAGTTTTGCTGAGATGGGTGGAGAGCCCAATAACACCTGTGCTGTCTGAAGCACAAATGATCTATGAGAGGCTGCAGAAAGAGGGAGGGTAGGAGTGACCTTTGGAAACCCCAGTGAATGCAGTGGCTCAGCAGCAGCTCCTTTTCACCAGATTGCCTCAAGAACATTTTCCTACCTTGCCTTTTCTTTTCTTTGAAGTGAAGCACTGTCAGGATTGCTTGTACTTTTCGTTTTCAGCTGTCACCCAGGCCCTCTGCAGTCAGAATTGAATTTATCAGCCCTGTCATGAAGGTGCAGCCACTGAAATAACTGCAAATAGGAAAGGCTTTGAGTTCTGAGGCAAACAGCTCTGTCTGGATGGGCTCTCCTGAGAAACAGCATTCAGATACAACCAGTAAGAATTAGGAAGGTACTGAGCAGGATGGGATATTTTTCAGGAAAATGTGTCTACCTTGTTTGGCTTGGTTTGTGGCAGCTGGAAATGGGTGGATGGATGGATGGATAGATGGATGGATGGATGGATGGTGCTGTATCTGCCTTCCCTGTGATCTGGCTCAGCATAACAGTGGAGGGAAGTATCTGCTGCAATAGTTTACTGTGGAGATTTCTGTGTGTTAAATTATCTTTGGTACCAGATTTTGGGCATGTTGTTATGCTGAGGAAATGTTTAAATGCACAAGTCAAACCTGCAGGCTGGATTTTCAGGGAAGGTGGTCGCAATAGTGAAGAGGCTTCTTCACCTTGAGTATCCCCACTACTTTATGTTTGACTGACTTTTTCTCTTTTAGCTTTGACATTTCAGGAGACTGGAAGCTCAGCAGAAACCTTGCCACTGCCCTTTCTCTTTTGGAACTCCCACCAAGGAGGGAGGGCCAAATACCAGCCCCAGGCGTGCTTGCTTGGAGGGTAAAGAGCAGTGACAAGAACACACAGCTCCTGTTCTCCCTGTTGGTCTGGGCTTCTGTGTCAACATTTTACAATGCTCCATTTATTGGCAGCAAAGCTCAGTGAGGTATTTATTAAGGCTCTTTGTGGGGGAATGGCAAACTTCTTTTGAATGTCACCGCTGAAGGTGAGGAAATGGGAACAGGTGGCAAAACAACCCCCTGAATGTATTTATTGCATGACTTGGCTGAGTAGCATCCCCAGCTTTACAGCTCTTGGAGTAGTCATGGCAGCTGCAGCTGACCTGCAGATGTTGGCCTCTCAGAGGGACCCACTGGCCACCTGCTCCAAGTTGCTTTTGCCAGGAGCTGGCTTGAAACAGAGATGCTGATGGCTCCAGTGGGATGGAGGCTTTCTCCTGATGGACACCTGACCAAATCCAGCTCAGCAGGGAGTGATCAGAAATTATTCATGCTGTGCTCCAGTCAGATGGGTGCAAATTTGTGAGTAACACTGCTGATGCCAGTAGTTACTCAGAGGTAACTAAGGAGCAGGGAAGCAAGCAGGGATTTTTCTGCCAGTCCTCTCTTTCCTCTGAAGTTGCACTGCTCCAGTAGGTCTGTGTGAAGGAGACTGCTCTCCTCCTATTCCTTCATCCTCACTCATTTAAAGCTCTTCAGCTGAGGCTCAAAAATTGCTGTATGTTATAAAAATAAATAGTTGTGAGGAGATGTAAAGAGAGCTGAGAAATTCTTTACTTCAACAGCTTTTTAGTCTTAAGATTTTTGGGGATGCAACTGTCCTTTGCTGGAGGATAGACCAAGACGCAGCACTGATTAAACTTTCTGCAGGCACAGGAACTTTTCTGGTTCCCTCACTTTAATGTAATTTAACAAGGTACAAAAATCTTTAATAAAGCATATGTGTAAGTGTGTGCCTGAACAGCAATAAAAGGAAAGTTTTCCAGGACCCATTTGGTGAAAGCAGGGCACTTGAGCTGTGTCTCACAGATTATAAACCTATTACACATTTACTATTTTCCTCCTGGAACAAGCCCAGCTCCGTGAACCTCACGCTGTGCAGAGGGTCCCATTATGAGCTGTGTGAAACCAGCAAAACAAAACCATCTTCAATTTTTGTGAATCTTGTTAGCCATGAAATGCCTTGCATTTACTGCGTACTGTGGCAATAAATACAAGGTGAAGTGAAAGGATGCAGATTATTAAACTATACTCCTTAATGGATTTGATATCATCTAATGTCTAAGTCATGCAGCATTGCTGAGATATGAACAGCACTCGATACAGCAGAGCCCTTTAAATTGAGGGCTTGATGAAGGAAAAGTCCCTCTATGGTAATACCTATTCAGAGTCTGACAGCATAATGCCCCATTATAATGGTAGGACACACATCTTCCTTCTCTCTATGGAACTGTGATTACCATGGACTGAAGTGGGCTTCAATAATATGGACACTGCTTGCTCCTGCTGTGTTTTTCTGCTTTGAAATTGGAGTAATTTGTTGCAAATCTCTCCCACTCTTGCTGTCAGGATCCTCGTATCACAAGAGTGGCTAATTGACAATAGAGCTGATCTAAAAAATCATAATAGAAATGGTCATTGAAGAAGCCAGCCAGTGTTTACCTTTTTGGTTTAGAAGCAAAATTTTAACCATATTAGAAAAAAAGAAGGTTGTAACTGTAAAATATTTTTCTGAAATAAATCTGAAGAAGTGTGGGTGATGAAATGCATAACTGTCTTTAGAAGTAAAGCAGGTACTGGCTTAGCATTTCATGCTAAAACCCAGATGGGGGAGGGCTGCTGGGACTGCATGTTGCTGGCCTGCACTGTTAACTCCTGGGAGGGCTCATGGGACTCAGGAACTATTCAAGCAAGGAAAAAATACCTGGTGGGATGGTCCTCTCCCTTTAAGCCTTGGGGATCTCCTCCTTGTGTCTCCCACCCCATGGCAGAGGAGGGCTCCAGGCCTTGCTGGCCTTGCAGGAGGTGCAGCCCCTGGGCTGGTGACCCTGCACTGTGCCCACCCAGCCAGGGCTCCTGGTTCTGCTCCCTGCCACCTGCCCAGGAAAACAGCTGGGTGGCCTCTGACACCCTGGGGGTGCTCCTAAGCTCTTGCCCCACCACCTCCTCCCACTTTTTCAAGGCCCTTTCTTGCTTCCTTGCTGCATCTGTCCTTCCCTTCCCCCTGTACGATATCTGCTTGTGCCATGGTTGCTTTCCTGAGGGCAATGGATTGCTGAGCTGACTTTTGCTGTAACAGCATGTTCTGACTCAGCCTCATGCTAGCTTGGGGCTGTGGACAGTCTGACAGGGTGCCTCTTTGCTGCCACTGGCTCTGGGGTCTCTCTGGGTTCTATTCCATGCCATGGTACAATCCAGCCTTCAAGATAACAACAGAAAATCTTGGAGTTCTGGTTATAAACTTCTTGTGATCACCAGATGCTTCACTTTTATTCTCTCACCTCCCTCTCTTCTACTGACATTTTTATGGCTATTTATATACTTTCTGGAGAAAAAGGAAACTCAATAATGTATTTTCCCTATACTTTTTTATTAGGCTGATATTGAATTAAAGTATATTTATTTTTAGTAACAGTTATTTCTACTGTTCTTTTCCAGAATGCAAGAGGCACCAGTAAGTAAGGCTGTACATTAGCCCATGACTGGGTGTGCAAATGTCACTGCTGCAGAGAAGCTCCCTCTCTTGCTTCCTTTCATGCTGTGTCACCTTCACACCAGTGCCAGCAGCTCTCAATCACTCCCCTTGACAGAGGTCAAAGAGTACTTGCAAAGTCTTAAGTCTTCCTGGTGACAAGGGGCTGCTAGAGCACTTTAGACAGCCTTCCTCTCCCTTTCTTAGACTTCACAATGAAAGTTGCTTTTTTTCTGACCTGGAGGCACTTAATATTTCTTTAGTGCTATGCTAGCAATGGTGTCAGCTGGCAAATTGTCATGACTCATTTAGACTGACTTTGTCTGGACTTATTTCTTCATAGACTTTCAGCACAGCAAAATCTAAATGTAAGTTGCTACATGATTCTCTCATCTCTACCAAATCTTCAGTAGGAATATGCTGGAATGGCTCCTAAATTCAACACTCCCACCATTATGAGCACAGCAAGGGACTCCTCATAATATATCAGATTAGTAGCTAGAATGCTTTATGACATGCTTATCTAAAGACCGTGGATAACTCATTTAGCCTTTCTTGGCTTCCACTTGTCACTCATAAAATGGACTCCATGTTCTTCCTTCTTTTTGGATAATCCACAAAGCTTTTGTGATTATTCCCTATCTACATGCTGTGCACTTCCTAAGTAATTTGCAGTTTCTTTGGGACTGGGAGAACCTGGGGTTTCCCATGCAATATTTTTGTGCAAATAGGATGACCAACTTCCTTAATCTCTGTGAAGCACCCCATGATGTATCCTTTTGATTAGGAAAAAAATAAAAAGAACATTTAAAGAAGACTATTTTCTAAAAATGTGAGTGTATTTGAAATCAATACAATTTCCCTCTGCAGCTGTGAAACCCCACTCAGGAATGGAGAATTTAGAGAACAGTGTGCCTGAGACACCCTAACCCACCTCCATGTCAGGCATGTACTCACCCTCTTGAGTAACCTGCTTATACCAGGTAAGTGGTTTTGTTTGCATTGTTCTGGAAAAGTGACCTCCAGTATTTTGAAAGGCAGGAAATGTGGCAATTCCTTCCCAAGGCTGGGCATCATGGCTGTGTCACACATAACCTGCTCCAGGTAATGTAGTCCAGCACATTTAAGATATACTGTGACACTCACAGTCTCTGTGGCAGCTGGGTCTGACAGTGGAGGCTGCCCCAGGGCTACCTTTAGCATGCAATGAAGATGACCCAGTACCCAAGGCCCCTGAGCAGCCTGCACAGCAGTTACCCCGAGCTGGCTCCATCTGTGTGAACCCCAACCACAGCCCTTCTGAGAGGTGCACTGTCCCCCATCAAAAGGCTATTTCTCAATAATTTGGGTGGTGCTTGCCTTGGCATGAAGACAGACGTTCATTCATTTCATTTAGGCAGGAAATCTATATTCTGTATTATTCTTGTGTTAATAATACAAAGGGCTAAATCAAAGGTGAATTGATTTCCTGAAGCTGAACATACTTTTGGCGTTAGCACAAATACAGCCACAGTCAAAGAGCAGACCTTTCAATTTAGCTCTTCTGCTGTCGATGTAAATAAAATTGCTCATGAAGCAAATTGCAGCCAGTTATTGTCTGCACTAAGAACCATTATGTTCTTTGGAAATGATCATTTATGTTAGACAGTGGATTAAGTTTCTATGAAAGTGTGTAAGACAAATGCAAAACACAATTTACCTTGAAGGTCAACTGAATATTGGAATTGGCACTTACAGGTCATTATTATGCAGTTGAAATGATCCCAGGGAAAGGACAGATATTTGTGAAATGATACAAGACCAGAGATTCTTGATTAGCTGACAGGAGCAAGAGAAAAACCCACATGGACTGTTAATCCACAGGGCCACACTGGGCTGGAGGTGAAGTTTCCATTTAATTATCTAGTTTGTGTGGGCAACACATGGGTATGAGAAAACATCCCTCTAAGACATGCTGAGGAGAGAGAGAGATATCTTCCCTTTGGTGCCTCACATCAAGAGAAGGACTTATCTACAATTTATGCACCATTAAGGTGGTGATTTGGGTATTCAGAGCAGGAAAGTAACCTTGGGCAGAGAGGTGGCATTTCTGGCAGAGCAGAGGACCCATCTGAATACTTCTGTGCGTGTTTTGGTCAGCAAACTTACTGTCATCTAAGGAAAATGATTAGTCACACACTTGAGGCACAGACTAGGAAGAAGCATGAGTTACATACAGTCACACCTAAAAGGCTTCTGTGAAATACTATCATTCTCCTCAGGTACAGTCTTTCTACTGGTGCCTGTGGCTGCACAGAAGTCCAGTGACCAAAATTCTCTTTAGCTTTGAGTGCACAGTGCAGCAGGAATTGGGTTACTGTGCCTCCAAACTTCTCTTAGAGACAGCCTGAGCTCAGCTGGTGTCTGGGCTGCCAGCCCATTTTGTGCATCCTGGTAATGGGCTGTCCTTGCAGTGTGGGTGTCCTTGCAGGAAAGGCCCTGAGCTG
The DNA here is from genome assembly GCA_013389925.1 of Aegithalos caudatus. Lineage (NCBI taxonomy): Eukaryota > Metazoa > Chordata > Aves > Passeriformes > Aegithalidae > Aegithalos > Aegithalos caudatus. The sequence goes on from WEIU01004435.1 coordinate 355,523, forward strand.
TGTAACCTGCATGGCCTCAATCCCGTAACATTGCTCCAGAGACAGAGGAGGAGAGCTTGTCAGGAAAGTACCACACAGGAAGAGAGTTAGCACTCTATATGGCAGTGCAATTGTCCTTGGAGCACACCCAGAGGTCCCTTTTAGGTTCACCTCAGCCTAATGCTGTCCCTTTCATGAGGCTGACCAGCAAGGAAAATAGAGCAGAGCCTCGCACTCCTGGGATGATTTCCCAAAAAGCTGATGCTGGAATAAGGAAGCTTGCAAAAGAGAGAATCTTCTTTCAAGAGTATCATTGTGAATGATCACAGATAAGTCTGCCCACAGGGCTCTCTGCTGTGAGCTGCCTCTTGATGTGGGCACAGAGACCAATCCTCTGGCACAATTGGCTTGTACAGCCAGCACTCCCTGGGTGTGCTGCCTCTGCCTTAACAGCACAGGCTCCAGCAGGTTCAGGAATGTTTTCCAGCATTTATTGGAGATGCATGATGGCATTCTGTTCAGCAAAAATGGAGTGCTTATGAAGTGCTTTGCTGCTTTGGAGAGAAAGAAAAACTCCCAGAGACTTGCCTCTATTGTCATTGGCTGATTGCAAATTGTCTTGAACAGCCATTTAAAAATCCCACAGGAAGCTGCTTTGTGCCTTTAAAGAGAGCAAAGAGAGTCCTGACGGCTCTGAAATAGTGACTACTAACTGTGGTGTAGGCACCTCCAGAAAATGGGAAATGGTGGACCTGGTTGTCAGAAGTAATCACCTGGAAGACATATCCCAGTGCCTTTTCTAGACTAATTGGATGAGATACTGCCATCATTTCCAGCACAGCTCTGATGTTTGATGGAAATAGCACAGCCATGACCTATCAGTATTGCTGGTCCCATGCTAATGGTTCATGGGAGAGAAAAGGGACTATTAGTGTAACTTTGATGTATAAAGCTGGCTTCTTTAGCTTCCAAGCTTACAGCAGGAGGTAGGATGGGAATTGCCTTAAAACGCTGCTGGATACTGAAATAATAAAAAAACTCCCCCGAGTAGATTATGAGTGAATGTCCTTTTCAGTGGTGCTGTCCCTAATGAAATACAGCTCTCTAACCTCTGTCATAAGTTCCCTTTTTCTGTATGTTAACATCAGACCATCAATCTTGTCCCATCAGCTTCAGCAGTATGCAACTCCCCCAGCTTGTTGGGGAAAGGCTTCTTTTTTTATTTCCTCTTTAATTAAGCTCTGTGGCATGCTGCTTTGCTTGCAGGACTCTAAGATGTATGTATGTTGCTTCAAACAAACCATTGGAGAGAAGAGCATTAAAGATAGCCTTCTCTAACAGTCAGTGGTCCAGAGCCATAGGTAAATGAAGGCACAGGCAACAGCATCAGCAACAAAAGGAGGCAATGATATGCAATTACTGGATTTGCAAACATTCTGCTGGGATCAGGACATCTAAACACACTATGCCACGCTGCTGAAATGCTGAAAACAATTTTTTTACAAATGCAAAGCAAGTGGGGACTTAGTAGCAGCACATATGATATGGCAGGTTCTTTGAATAATATGAATGGCTCTGTCAAGAAAGTAAGAGACAGGAAAAGATAAATGTTTTCCATCCAGTTTTACAATTTTCTGCATTATTGTTCCTACAGTGTTGTCAAAGGTAATTTTAAGCTTTTGTCAACAGATAAAACTCAGCCCATTTAAGTACACGTTCATCAGGCACCTGCCTGATGATAATCCAGGTCTCTGTAGATGTGACCTGGCCCTTAACCATTTCCCTCATTGCTTGAAGTCATTTCCCAGCCCATGAACATGCTCTCTTTACTCAAAGGAGTCTGTGCCCCATTACTGCAGCTTAAATCTTAAATAAGAATAAATTCAACAAAGGTGGCTGGTTGCCCTCTCTCAAACAGTTCACCCCATCCTTGAAATGCTTCTCTCCTTTCCATGTTGTGCTGTCCAGCCACTGCTTGGGCATTCACCTGTTGACCACAATCCATGCTTCTGTGCCCTGAATCTGGGCCATTGTTAGAAATACTGGCAGACATAACTACCCACTGACCCTCCACAGTGTTAGACCCTGAGACACTGCTGGTGGGGTAGACAGGGTTACATAATAATAAATTGAAGCAGAGGTTAAGGATGAGGTGCAATGTGTTTGGCCTTCCCGACCACATGCCCTGGGAATTTATTGACTCACCCTTGGCAGTCCATAGGGACTCTTGTGGCCCAGAAGATGCTGAACATCAACACTGAAGGACCAACACCACTACAGAGAAATTGTCATCTAGATAAGCAAGCAAGTAAACTTACAAATGTCAGAGCTCAGGAGCTGGGTCCTTGGTTGTTTTCCACTTAGATTTCACACTATTCATAATGTGTCTGTACTGGAAATGACATACTTTCCTCACAAGGACATGTGGGGATCTTCTGCCCAATTGCCTTTTTTCATCCCACTAGGAACTCAGTGTCCTTGGGATCTTTATCTTTCCCTAAAATTGTTTGAAACTGGTAAAAAAATTTAAACGATCTGCTGTGGAAGGGCCGAGTATCATAGACAATGTTGTGACTACATTGGTACTGTTTCATTAGAAGACTGGGATAAACAACATGAAATAAATTACTACTTTAATCCTTGTTTTTTTTTTTTTTTTCTGGTGAGAAACATAAGTAAAGAGCAGTGCAATAAAGTGCTTTGAAGGATTTGAAACATTAAAAGCACCTTGCCCTGTGAATTCTCCTGTTACTAGGCTGTTTATGAAAATCTTTTTGCACAGGAAAGTATCTGGTGGCTTCAGATTAGATTATACATACCTGTTAGGAATAAAGCAGAAGGGGATTCTGATAAAAAGACCAAAGGCATAACCCATAAATCAAGAAGCGAAACAAAAATGGAACCTGCTGCTGATGGAATTTCCATTGATTTATTGGAACAGCCCCAGTATGAATAATAACTTAATCTGTCTCAAGACTCTCTCCCCACAGCACACTGATTTACAGCAGTCATCCATCTCTTTTCATAATTAGCAGCCTCTGACAGTATTTATTCTTCTCTGCCCACCTTCATTACCATTAAAATTTAGACTTTCTCCCTGCTCTGGAGCAGCCAGCATTTGTGCTGCCTGGTGCACTGGGATTAGTCAACAGCTTGATTTGTGGAGGTGTTTTCTTATGCCATACCTCCTTTGCACTGGCAGGTAGAGTCTGCTGCTTACAGGAGGAAACTTTTCAGGAATTCAGCAGAAATCAACACAGCTGTGGCACTGGTTGACAAAAAAAGGAGTGGGGCTGTAGTGCTGAAAAGTCAAGGCATGGAACAACCAAGTCTCTGCCCTTTCAGCTGCTCAACAGAAACAAAGGGAGCCAGGCTGACAAAAGGACCAGTTAACTGAGTAAATCAGGCTTCTTTGTTATAGGTGATTTTCTTCAATGTCAGGCTTGTTTCCAGTCTAAACTTTAGAGAACCCATATTGCCTTATACACTGCAGAAGCAGATAAAATTATTGATGCATAAAAAACATAAATGAAGATATATCCTTTATATTTCAAAATATATCTTAAATAGCTGAATGTAAGATAAAAAGGTGATTTTCTGTTTCAGCATAATTACATTGATGATGTGTCTTTATATCACTGGATAGTTTGATCCCAGAGTTGATTTGGTAAAGAGAAAGCAAGACTGCCTGTCCAGAATGCTATATAGGCCTGAAGTTTCATAACTAACCTGATTATACACTTATTGCTTGTTAACATGGTAAATCAAGAGACGGTGTTAGGCACTTAATCAGCATGCAATATTAATGTCAAATTAATGAAATAATTATTGACATCTCTATCTAAGTGACTATTTTTGATTATTAACTGAAATTTAATTTTCTTATGGCAATGTGTGAAATAATCTCTGAACAGGTTTATTGGAGACACAAATAGAACCTCCTGGTATCTTGGGGTTCAGAGTTACCCCTTCAGTCTATGGAGTGTCAGTGGTGGAGCGTGGGCCTTATAATAGATAGACAAACTCAACTTTAATTCTCAAATCCTTCTGGGTGAAATATTTTGTTCATTTTTCTCCTTCTTGTGGGAACTGTTAGAGGGTGACAGGGTGACCAAAGGAGATATCCTGGAGGATGCACACTAAACCGATTCAGAAGTGAAAACTGTGGTCTCCCATTTTGTAAGTCAGAGGGAACAAAGTCAAATACATAATTTATTCTTTCTGCTTGAATGACTGTGTCCATTTTCTGGATATGGAGACAGAATATAGAGGTGAAAATGAAGTGCCTGTCTTGCTCCGTGAGCATGCACGCTGACATGTTGATGAAATTTCACTTTCTGTTCCCTGATTGTCCACCTTAATCATAGGCCCAAACTTTCCAGCTTCATTGAGAAGCTGATTGCTCATGAATGTCACCCAGCCCCCAAGACTCTTACAGAATGTCTCATCACACGTGCTTGTTTAGACTAACAAATATTGCTGAGAGCAGCACAATGAATGAAACCTTATTTACACAGCTTTGTAACTTGTGGCTGAGCTTGCTGGTGATTAGGAAAGGACATGTATCATCCTGATGAATTTTCATAGGTGAAGAACACAGATTCTTCTCTTTTGATGGTGCATATTTTCATGGTATATGAAAGGTGTGCATTCGAGAGTCCTGCTCCTCTATCAAATTTGGTCGAAGTGATGCTTTCAGAGCCTTCAGTCTGATAGTAGGAGTCATAAACCCTGTTTTCCTACATGAAATATGCTATAATCAGCACTTGTAGGTAAACCCAAGAGTATCAAGATATGAAGCCTCATTTTGTTCATCACATCTCAGGTCATCATACCATAGCCTTTTTTGTTATCTTTATTATAACAAAGTCTATAATGCCCCTCTAAGAAAGCCACTTTCACAGCTGTTTGCCAGCAACTTATTTACGGGTCTAAGTGTGTCTGCTGATTTGTACAATCCTCCTGCATAAGAATGATTTCCAGTATCACTGCTCTTTAATTTTGTATCTGATCTAGTTTAATACCACAAGTCCTATCTTACAAAAAAACTTAGATCCCTAACCTCATTATTCTATCACGCTTCTCTGTTTAGTTGTGTCTACCAGGAGAATTGAAATAGAACATTATCCCCCTTGCTGATTTTCAGTTGTAGTGTGAGATCTTTGCTGTTTGGCACAGTCTTGATAAAGGAACCCAGAGAAAGCTATTAAGGAGTAGTTTATATCAGTGGTCAATGTCCCTTATAGTGCCACCTCTGAAAAACATCTTCATTCAATTGCCCTGTCAGGCAGCAATAACCACTTCCACTGATTTGTGGCAAAGCCAAGAAAAAAATGAGTACTTCCTCACCTTTGTTGTGTGTGAGAAAGGAATTTCAAAGTGGCTGTGGGGAACACCTACATGTTTTTAACAGTAGAAAAAGATGTGTGTGTGAAGAAGGCCTCCTTCCTAAAGATTGCACTTTGGAAATGTGGTGCTTAAAGCAAATAAAAGGTACAGGGACTGGGAGAGGACAGACCTTTGCAGTGACAGACAGACCTGCTGGCAGGAGAAGAGATAAATGGGGCATGCAGAGGGAGCAAGGTCACAACCTCACACTGAAGCACCCACAGGCACCCACCCTTCGTCTCGGCTGCATCTGGGTCTAAATGATGCCGTGTTCCCTTAACTTCAAATCCTTGGGCAAATTTTTTTGCAACTTTACTATTTCTTCAGCAATAAAGAAACAAGTTTAAGTTTGTAGAACCCTTCAGAAAGTGAGTTAGGGTCTGTGGATGCAGACTGAGAGTGTGAAGCAGATTTCAAGGTGCAGAACAAAACCATATGCTCATCTTTAGCAGACATGAGGATGCTGTATTCTTGTCTCTTGGGAATTTATTTTTGTGTTCATTTTTGTCAGGCACACCTGCAGGAGGAAGGAAAAAGAAAAGGAGATTCATGTGCAGAAGTATGAAATCAGATATCTCAGTTGTGAGGGACCCTTTAGATAAACCATGTCCTGACTTTCATTTGTGTGAGTGCACAACATCCACCAGTCACTTGTGGTGCAATTCTTGAAGTTGGTCCTGAACACCACCAGGCATCACTGCAGCATTTTGTGTGTGGCTGTGTGCTTTCCCAGACAGGCATGGAGGACACTGAAGAGATAAAATCACTTCCAGAAAAAAATCACTTCCCCTCTGCTCTCATGCTCATGTGAACACATGTTCAGAATTACAGCTGTCCTTTCAAAAGTTTCCAGGGGAAAGAGGCCAAATAACAGTATTTTGGAGCTGTGTAAATTTCTGAACTGGTAGCCAGGAGGAAGAAGCAACATTGCCTTCCATCTCCCAAAACACACGTGAGACTCTATTTCAATTCTAACAGGATTTAAAACCAAATCTCTTCCAGAAAAAAATCATATTATTTTGAATGATATTTCAGTATTTGATCTTCTTTTCTTTAGACCTACTTTGAAGATTTTTATTAAGAGAAATTTGGAAAAGCCAGTTTACTTTGAAGTGGAATACAGAAACTTACTGTGCAAAAAAAGCCACTGAAATGCTTTTTTAAATTACAAACAATGATAAGGAAAAAAATTACAAACCCACAAATTCTTTCAGACAACACAATGTGCCTTTTTTCCATCAAGAACTGTGTTGCCCTGCTGTCTCCCTGCAGTGAAGAAGCTGTATCACCAGCCTTTCCTGACCTCTCCATAAAATCGGCTTGATTAATGGAAAGGGAAGATGAGGCAAAAGCCTTCCCTACAGATAACAGCCGTTCTCTGACAGTGACAGTGTCCCTCCTTTTCTTTAGGCACAGGGACCTTTTACACTTTGAGGAAAAAGGAAATAAGATTCACTTCAAAGAACTGCATTCAGGCTCATTTAGAGTTTAACAGCCAGTGCTGTATTAATGGCTGTCATTTTCTTCCTGTGCTCCTATCTGGTGACACGGGCTTGCAGCATCCTCATGTTCATCAAAGTTGTTCATCTACCCCAGCCTGCTCCAAAATACACCCCAGAGTCCAGAACGAAACAAAGTGATTCTTTAACTGCTGCTTTCCCCCATGCAGTCAGGGATCTGTCACAAATGCAGTCTTCCAAATCTGAAATTTAAAAAAAATCATGTAGTAAAGGAGATTTCTGCTAGCAACAGGCTTACTTCCAGCTGAGAACAAGCTGATGGGAGCTTGAAGAATTCTGTGCATTTCAGAGGGTTCTGTCATATTTTAATTATTTGAGGTCCTAACTTGGTTGCTACACTGAGAAGTATAAATTTCCTAAATTACCAACACTGTCCCCTGCTTAACCATGTCTTGCCAGCAAGTAATTTCTTGAGCATTTTGAAAAGATAGGCTTAGAAAATGGTGAGAGTGTTGATAGAAATGATAACTATGAAGTCAGGAGAACGGACCAGGTGTCTTGGATTAACATCCAATACAGCAGCTGCAAATTAGAAGAAGGTAGAGAAGATGTTTCTAGCTTTATTGCTCAGTGTGAAGTACCCAGAGTACTGAAAGATATAGGAGCTTGTGCTGAGTAAACTTATGACAGACCCTCAAATCTGAATGAAGAAAATATTCATTAGATCTCTGAAATCTCATTTGAGATTTTTCCAATTTTTTATTAGCTCTGCCCAAAATATTCTTTAGGAAACTTATTTTCCTTTTCAAGTGAAGACTACAGCAACGAATAAATGAAGAAAAATGTGGTTTGTGCGAAGGACAGATCAGAATAATTTCCAATGAAAGGAAAATGCAGATAATGACACACTTCTCCACTGCAAATTGTTCAATACAAAGCATTTGAAACTCTCCAGCTGCAGATTTCTGGAGGATGGATCCCTGAATTATTGATACATGTCCTCTTCTGTAGAGATCTGCTTTTGATCTAAGGTAAGGAGGCAGGACATGGGACTAAGTAGACTTTTGGTTCATTGTTGTTCAATCTGCTATGTCAAATGTTCTTCAGCACACTGGGTTTTTAGAAACATGGTGAGACTGGGAAAAAAACCCCACCCTAACACCACACAAAAGCGTTACTGATAATCCTGAGTTAAAACAGAAAGAGGGAAGAAAGAAGGAAAACAACTCATGTATTTACACTTTAAATAGCAGGTTAGGGGACGGACTTGAAAGACAGCTTTTAGTTTAAAGATAAAGCCAAGGCATTGATTTGACCCATTTAGTTACCAAAGCTAAATATCGATGTTCCTCATTACACTGAAAAGAAATGTTATTGTTCCATCTGATTCTTTCACTTGCTTTAGACCTTATAGTCACATAATCCTGAAATAGGTCTGTGTACTCCTATTCTTGGTTTATCATAAGTTTGTATCCAGACACTGGAAACATTTGAAAGGTGAGGCCATCTCTTGCTGCTGCATCTGCATCAAGGCTGCCCTCACAAGGCAATTGGACTCCTTTGTTTCCTAAGTGGGTGGGCACATAGGATTTCACTGCAGCATTTCACTTGCTGCTTTTCAGGGTCATTGCAAGGGGTACCATGCAGGATAATTTACAGGACAGGCAGGCCTTTCTGTTCTTGCCTTTAGAGGATGACATTCACACCATGGGGATAGCAGGTGACAGCTCACATGAGGCTAATCAGGTGGGAAGTGCACCTGGATCACAGCCTTGCTCTGGCTCTAGCTGTGATGGATAAAGGGCTGCAACATCAGGTGTCAGCTCAGACATGCAAGGGGTGGCCATAGCTTGGAACCTGTCTCTGAGGCAATCACTAACAGCACACCCACCTCTTGCTACCTCAATAACAATGACAGGTGGAAAATTCAGGTGCTATGGTCTCCATTCCAGCTTTCTTCTTGTATTTCCTACAATGAAAAGGGATCCAGTTCAAGAGGCACAAATATTTCCTCAGTATACTGTGAGACCTACCGTTCATACCAGAAACATTAAAACTTGCTAGAGATTTTTATTACATAAATATTTCTGTGACAAATTTTTAGTTTTGATATCAGAGTTGAAAAGTTTTGAAAAGTGCTGAGCTTCCACTAAATAAGAGAGTGGTTAGAGACAAGTGAAAATGGTAACAGGAAGGGAAACCACCTATGGTGTAAAACGTATTCGATATTTTACTCTGAGTTATTTTACTTGTTTTATCTCATGATGAGAATCATAAAACTGCAAGACAGGAACCTGAAAACCCATTTATCTCACAAATAAATCCTGCTCTGCTACAGTGGCTGATCTAGCAGCTAATTAAGTGGTTATGATAGTCTTCTCAACTGTCTCTTTTTTTTGTTTTGTTTTGTACAGTGAACTCCAGGCCACATTGCAAAGATTAGAGCTTCTCTGTCTTTAAATTGAAGCACGGAGACTATATTTCTGATTGAAACATTAAATATACAGAAGATCTAGATGCCTTTTCAGTCTCAGATGCTACTTCAGCTAATCTAGGCACTTTTCCTCTCAGCGTTTCATGCCAGAGTTACTAAATAGTACCTTAGAAACAGAATTGCTGGAGGGTTTTATGCACCAGTTGGATAGTGAAGAAACAGAGGAAAAATTAAGCCACCTTTTTGCACGAACAGTGGTGGACATGCTGACTTTGCAGCCTGATGGAAGGGCCTTTTATTCTGATATTTTGTGAGCTTTGCTTCTTGAGAAATGTTTGCAATGAGTGAAGCCCCTTGCAGGATCCTTGCAGAGTCCATCACAAGGCTTATTGTTGCCCACAGGCAGCCTCCAAGGGGCTGCACAACATTGAATTTCTGCCTCTGTTTCAACCCCTTTTTTCCCCTCAGGGCTTTCCATCCATGTGAGACTGAAGGCATCCCCACAAGAGGAGGCAGGCATCACTCAGCAAGCAGGGTGTTTTGGGGTGCCAAACCCGGCTCCAGGAGCCACACACAGCATGAGGCTCCTGGCAGTGAGAAGGAAATGAGACAGCCTGTTCTTTTTTTAAAGGAAATATATTGCTGTGTTGAGAGACATAAGGAAGGTTGGGTTTTTAACAGTTTTTTTAACCATCAGCAACTGTTAGCTGTAACCATATGTTGAACAGTCTCTGCATGACATCTTTCCACCTCTCCCTGATGCCTCCTGGTGAGGCTGCCCCACCTGTTGAGCCACCAACGCCCTCCCCAGCCACCACTCCTTGCCAGAAAGTCATCATGGCCTTCACAAATTACCTCTTGAGAGCTTCACAGACCACAAAGCTTGTGTTAATCCAGAGGGGTTGTCGTGCCTCCGAGGTTCAGATAAATTCTTCCTTTTTTTTCTTTCCTCACCAAAGTTTTGGTCTGAATTATGTGAATGCTGAGAAAGAAAGGTAGTCCTATAATATCAAAAACAATGCTTAGTTTTGAACTAAGGCCACTTAAGGTGGAGTACTTCTCCTTCCTCTACAAGCAGATTGAATTTCTCCATATTTTTTTCCAGCTCAAGGCAAATATTCTATCAAAGTTTTATTCAAATAATCTTGTCCCTCTTGTAGGCCAGAATGGAGAAGGAAGTAAGAGAGTTAACACAAAAAAAACACAAAAACTAAAGAAATGTTGGAACAGAAAAAGGAAACTTAAGGGTAGGCTGGTATGTCCTGTTCATGCTTCTGCTCCCTATATGTAGAAACTATCCTTAATTGTCCTATCCAGTTCTCTTTTTCTATATATTGATTTCTCATCCACAAACTGCAGCCATCCAATGAGCAAGGAACACATTTGTAGCGTTCCCCTCATACCAATCCACATGGCACTGCAGCCCCCCCTCACAGCTGGGCTTAGTCAACATCCCTGGCAGTGTTCAAAGCCAGGTTGGATGGGGCCCTGGGCAAGCAGGCAGAGTGGAAATGTCCCTGCCCATGGCAGGGGGGTTGGAATGAGATGATCTTTAAGTTTCCTTCCAACCCAAACCATTCTGTGTCAGCTGTGGGGGAAATTCTTGCGCTGCATAGTCACATCTTGCACACTTGCATCTGTGTTAATGCCTAGTACTGAACAAGAGCTGCTGAAGGCATTTCATCCCTGTCAATCCACCTACAACAGAAAGAGTTTGGAGATTGGAGCTTCTCTGAGCATTCTGGAGTCCATGGCTGGGTGGCCATGCCTGGTGATCCACCAGAAGGCTAATTTAGGGATGTTTCCTCTGGCTGGCAGAGGCTTTGGGAAGCCAGGCAATTGGTACTGTGCTCCAAGGCTGCTCATCTTTCCAGTGCACCCCCAGAAAGGCTTGGTCTGCTGTATTACCTGTGTCAAGTTTGCACACTCCTAGAAATGGATCACATGCCCTGAAACATTTGAAATGGCTGCAAACATCTATGTTTATTATTGAATTGAGCCTAGAAATCATGCTTGTCACAATTTAAGCCAACAATATTCTGATTTCTGCACAATTTTGATTTATTTGGAGATTGTTGTGTCTCCTCACTTGACTGAGAAAACTCAGATTTTCCTCAGAGCTCATGTTTTCAAATCCACTGATTGCTCTTATGTTCTTATTTTCCCTTTCTTCACTCAGTTCATATTTTGTTTTCTTTTAAAGATGTTCCAGACTGGACATGATACACCACCCTTTGCTTTCATACCAGAAAGAAGAAATTACTCTTCCCTTTTCTGTCTTTCCTATGACCTTCCCCTTATATATTTATCTCAGAATAAGGTTTATTTTTTTTTTTCTGTATGACATTATTGAATTTAGCTTTGGGATCCAACTTAACTTACAGATCCAGTTGTGACTGCTCCACTAGAAGCCCCAATTTTTTTCATTGTCTTTCAGTTATTTTTCTGCCTCTATTTCTCCACTAATTGCCTAGAATTTTGACAGTGATCCATTCCTCCAGAGTGCTGGCAGCCCCTTCCAGCCCAATATCACTGCAAATTCAATAAGTAGCACAACTACTCCTTCAGCCAGGTCACTGATATGGGATAGAATTGGACTGGACTGATGTTTGACCCCAAAGAGCTGCTTTTTCAAAAAGTTGGATTATGCCCTTTTCTGACCCAGAGATGGGGCGACTGAGAGGCATTTTAAAAACTTTTAAAAACTTTTACTCCATGTGAAGGGTGAGACAATACAGGTGTTATAATTCATGCCATTACAATCAGAAGCTAAACTATGTCCTAATTACAATGCATTATAAGTGTTTCTTGGCCTATCAGCTTTTGCCACGTAATTCTGTAAATGCCTTAAAGCCAATCATCTAAAATTACCCCTCGTGGGTCCTACTACCATGCACCTTTCATAGTTCTGTTTCTTCAAAGTATCTAGTCTTATTTGCAAGGCCTTCCTTTGAAACTTGTTTCTAGTTCCATTTCTATCTCAACAATGTCTGTCCTATTCCATGGCGTTCCTAAGTCAGTATTTCTTATGTCAAAGTTTGCATACTGATACATATTATGTGAGCCTTCTGTCAGGCTTTAAGAATTCTCTACAAATCTATTTCCTGTAATTTTCCATAATCATAGTAATTGATAACAACGTTTTTAGCATCAGTTGATTTGCACTCACATTGGGGGGAAAAAAACCTACCTCTTTGTTTTTCCCCGTGGATTGTTCAGGGACTGCCCTCTGAGCTTAGAAAGGCTCTTTCTGCTGGGTGTTGCAGAAATCACACCCACTGAATCGAACCTGCCCTTTGTTTACTTGTGTGGCAGGATCCCCTGCATCTCTGCTGTATTTCACACAGTAGGAGGCCAGCCTGGACTTTCCAAGGTCAATCTTGCTGCTGCAGACCAATGGCTCTCCTGCTGGGCAGGTGTCACAAGTCGAGTTTGTAGCAATGCAAACTTGTCAACTGCTGAGCAGGTTCCGGCAGTTTAAGTGCATTTGACCAGCGAAGACCCTCAGTGCCTCAGCTTCATTTACTTCTCTGCAGGAGGTAATAAGGAAAAAGAGGATGAGACAGATGCAAGTGAAAGAATCTGTGAAATTGTCAGCCCTCCTATCAAAAAGGCAACAGGAGCGTAAACTGTCTCCTGGAAGTACATACTGGTGGGCTTAACCTGCAGTCTTGGATCTCAGCACAACAAGCTGCTAGGGAAATTAGGATATGACCTGAATTAATCTCCTATGCAGACAAAAAGTCTGTGTGAGGCACCTGGGGCCTGTATTTCTACCCTCTAGAGTCTACTGCTGATAAATTTAATAAGAGGGCAAAAACAATTAAAGTTCATTAGATCTCAGTTTCAAAATGGATGAAAAAATAACTTCAGCACTGATTTATTGAGAAAAAGGCTTGGGAACTGAGGGCCCATGGAAATGGACCACTGGGAAGGGCTGTCATGGGGTGACATATATGAACATGGGGCACCATGTAAGAACTGTCTGCCATGGGGCTGTTTGGAAGCAAGTAGACCTGCACAAAGGTGTCATTGTGCTGGAGTCAAGAAGACCTGCCTTGTGACTATTTGGTGGCAAGTAGCTTCATCCAATCAACCTCTTAATTAGTGAAGTTATTTTAGTCATGGGACAAATTTAGATGTCTCTCCATTGACCTCCACGCACAGTAGAGAAATGGAGAGGTGATCAGCCATGCTCATTATTGAATTTATATATATCAAAAGAGCTTTGTAAAGGTGTTCAGTATTTTACATATGTGCACACTGATGCAGGACCCAATAAGGAGCTTATGCAAGTTTGCCAGTGGAGCAGCAACAAAGTCAAGGCTAGAATTGAGGTCCCTGTATTCTGGCTCAGTTTTGTAAGAACAACCCTGTTCTACAAGAAGAGAAAGGACATGAACACCACAGGTTCTTCCCAGGTCACATTCTGCTCTTGGATGCCATGAAGCCCCCTGGGTTCTGTGTTGCACATGTTCCAGGGAATCATCATACTCTTTTAAATCTCTTAAACTTTTAGAGGAAGACTGTGAGCCTCATACATCCTAGATTTATCACTCTCATGTGACACTGATGTAGCAAGATCCACATTATGGCAAAGATACTGGAAGTATATTTAATGGTCAAATCTAACTTTGTGGGAAAGGGGAGAGCTGAGTAACTCCAACAAGGCATTGCATCCTGAATTCCAAATGGAAAAGGGACTAATTGCCTCCAGTTTTTACGCTTTTGTCTTGGGACTGTGTGGCTGTCTCAGCCTAGATGGGTGAATTTGGTCTCTAGGGAAGCACAGTTATGACTCTGGAGAGCTCTTTTCCATAAGGTCTCATTTTAGGCGGTAGTCAATAAGTGGTTGAAATACGCGTCTATTTAATGATGGTGAAAATTGAAGGTGTCCAGTAAAGCAGTCGTAATTGTGTTTAATGCTGAGACAATGAACCTAGTTAGGATTCAATTTGGTCTTCCTCTTTGTGCCCCTGTTCCAGTAATAAATGGTTAATTATCAGTTTCAAAGGCTCAGTGTAATTTGTCAGCTTGCAGAAATCACAGTGATCACCATATTGTCAGTAAGAAGTTTGACGCCATTGTTTTTACAGATAAAAATATTTATTCTTTTATAGAAAATTCTGAGCAATCTCCTGACTTGAACTACCAAGGCACAGCCTTTTCAGGCAGGGTGGGGGCTGACAGAATGTGCCCATCTGCTGAGTGCTGTGAGCAAAGCTTCCCACATTCCTCAGCTCTGTGCTGATATCTGTGTGATCCCTTCTCCTCTCCCACCAGGACGTACCTGGCAGGACAGAGGCTCAGCACCAGACCCATCCCATCACCCTTAGGTGGTAGAACCTCCCAGTAAGGTTCCACATTCGAGCCCTCATTTGAATAGATTTTTTTTTAGCTAGATTTGCTCTCTAAATATTTCTATTGCCAAAAGCCCTGAAAACTAAAAACCCAAAGGCCACTAAATCCTGGCTGATCCATATTTGCTTGCCTTGAAGGAAGGACCATTGGCCCCAGGGGTGATGGGACTGAGATGTTCCCTTTGCTCCAAGCACTGATGCGTGCATCACAGAAGTGGGATATTATAGGCAGTCATGCCAAAAACAATGTTTATTTGTTACTGCCTATGTTTAAAGTGTTCAGTGGATTGTGGGCAAAACTCAGCAGGAAATTTTCACAGTTGGGGCCAGAAGCTGTCAAGTAATTTAACTGCATATATGGTTGTTGACTAATGTATATTATATTTTAATCCAAATTATTTTGAGCATTACAGTTAGAATTTCCTTATTTCTGTATTTATTAGGGATGGGGAAACAGACTGAATTTGTATAACCAGGCACAGCATATCAATGTTGTACTCTTGTTGCCACTATGTTATTCACCAAGATTTCCTGCAAACAGCAGTAACTGATAGCTCTCTGAGCTAAGGACACTGAGCACAAAATTAACAGCACCTTGCTATGGAAATGCTGAGTGCATTTTAGATAGACAGTAGTACCCACGTATTCTGTTTTACTATATGCCACTCCAAAACTCCACAGTCTTTAAGTATCTGGATGAAAAATACAATGATTAAAAAAAATAAAGAAGTCTAAGGAGACATACCAGAACATAGAAAAACAACACATTTTCCATTTTGTAGCCTGCTCTTATTTTCAGAGTTTCTTATTTTCTAAGTTTCTTCAAGGAACAAATCTGCTGACTGGAATTACTGCCCAAGATAGCTTCCTCAAATTTAACAATCTTCTCACTGCAGGACAAACACAGGGAAGGTTGTGCTCCAGTAACTGGGAAATGTGTGGCAATGTCAGGGTAGATACTAATCTGCTAATCCTGGCATTTTACTGCACAAAAATGACACGTGCAAAAGGTATTTGCTGCTTTTCTCTATCCCTGACCAAATCATGCTAAGAAGACAATTAAAATTGCACCTATTCCCTTGCAGCTGAAAAAGAAACCAAGAAGAACCCCATTTCCTTTACAAATATTCTTTCTACTTTCAGAAACACTGACAAGCACAATCCAGGTCTAACAACTTTGGGAAGACTCATAATTAGGACACAGTGTCATTGAGCTACGTGCTCAGAGTTTAACAAGACAGATCACAAATTAACAAGCGTAGATCCTGCAAGTTGCTGATAACAATGAACAGTGGGGTTACTCACTGTCTCCAGTTTTTCTCATTCCTTTCATCTCTTGACCTGTCCTACATATTTCCTGTTCTCAGAATATTTCAAGTGGGCATGACTGGTTTTCTATAACTGATCCATAAACAAGTAAGTGAAGGATGTTGCTCTTAGGGAACAAATTTGATTTATAATCCTTTTTCATAATTAAAGCCCCTTAAAAAAGCCAAATTGTGCATATTTCTTTTAAACTTTTGGTACCTCCTTGCACTGCAGAGTCTCAGTTCTGCCTCATCATCTATCTGTGAAGTAGAACACTTCCACAAGCCTTAATTCATTACCAAAATGAGAGCAGAAAAGCAAAACAAGAGGTATCATTACAATCTTGAAAGCAGAACGCAGGAGCTATCTGCAATTTAATGGGTCCTGCAATTACATCTTGATTGAATGTGCTGATGAAGCTTTCTTGTACAACGTGGTACTCATCAGCACACCATGACCTAGACCTGACTGAGGATTTTAGTTTGCACAGGTGAGAAAGGGGAAGTCAGAACTGGGGGAGTGTTTGCCTAGATTTTAAAATTCTATGATTTTCCTGGTATTCTTTTTGTCAAGTGTCTTCTATTGGACTTGCAGTAGGGAGTGAGAGAAATTATCCAACATTTTTCCTTCACCAAATGTTACTACAGCAAGCAGTAGCACCTAGAAGTCTTTATCAGGAGTAGATCCCAAGCAAAAGTATTTTCTGTATTCCAATGTAAGAACCAACTTTGGTCCTAAAGAGCTACCAGACTAAAGAAACCAGTCAGGGAAACATCTGATTAAGATCCTCTTCACTATGTAGAAAAATTGAGGCTCAGGAGCACAAATGTCAGAGAAGATGCTGGAGCAGAGCTGAGAGAGAACTTATTCCTTCTGGATTTAGATGGACTCCAGGTGGCATGTGGTGGAAGAGGGGACTGATTTATGCATCTTGACACACACCAATTTTAGATCCTGGCTCTATTTTCTACCTTTCTACCGTGGCTGCCCTTAACCTCATTTTAGGTGTGCTATGATCTCTTTTCTCTGATGGCTGTAGAGGATTCTGAGTTTCCAAAGCCCTGAACAGGCTGAGCTGCTTACTGCTTTCTTGAGATATGACAGCAGGGTGCCATACAAGATAAGTTAAAAATAACTCATGGCTACCAGCACCCTTTTTTTCCTCTCAGGCCTAAGCCAGGGCCAGCTTGAGACCATGGGTTATTATCAATGCACTGTAAGCTGTTGTTGTTTCTGCTCTCCTCTCTCTGCTGTCACTGTCACTCTGTCAAGCACGTGGAAACATTATGTTATTAAAAATCAATTGTTCTTAGAGAAGTAAAGTAATGAAGGAAACCTCAGTTACCAGTTTGGAGAGATGGAGGAAGGATTTAGAGGTGTGAAGACACTGGCTAACAGATCAGTCCTCTCTGGGCTGCTGTCACTGAAGTCCAGATGGTACCTGGGCATCTCAGATGTTGGAGCCAAAGATCCTCAGTTCAGACAGATGGTTCATTATGGTGCAGGACCAGCTGCACAGAGCAGGGTGGCTCCTACCTTGCTGCTGCAGCTGCTTCCTGCTGGAGTCTGTTACATGCCCATTGCTTTGGTAAAGGTTAGCTCATGCTGGGGGGTTTTAATTGTCTATTATCTGCCCAGAAGGAAATAACTATCTTAAACAGAGCAAGGCAAAAAAATCTCTTTTTTTCCTGGCCTTTTCTAAAGCATTTTTCAAAGAAATGTGTACATTAATCAAACTCATGAATGAACAAAGGAAAGATAACATCAGTGATATGTTCATTGGGGAAGGAGACCCTGGGTCACACAAATCCACCAGCAATGAATCTAAATAAAGTCATGGAGAGTGTCACTGACTACTGCAATTATTATTGCAGTGATTGATAATGTAGTTTCTCAGCTAATGTGGTGATGTGCGTGGTCTGAAGGTCAGCAGCACAGCTGGTGAGGTGGAAAACCATGCTGTTGTGATAGGATGGGCTGATGCTTCATGGTCTAATACCCAGCTCCTGTAAATCAAGATTGATTTGGATTACAGTGCCCTGATCCTGGGCTGTCCTGCATGTGGTAGCTCTGCAGGATTGGTCTGAAGTTTGTCCAACTTCAGCATTTTCAAGTTCGGTTGCTGACTTTTATTGATCCCTTCCCTTAGTTTTAAATGTAATTTAGGTTTCAGAAGAGAAATGGAATGGATTTATCTGTTTCTGTCAAAGAATAGTAGCATAAGAAATCCTTTTGTAGAGGTGTGACTGGTTTATTCACTTCTGAGGGATGAAATGAGATTTAATGAGTGATTTGGAGAGGGGAGAAGAGTTGTGAAATTTCTTGTAGTTCACTCACTGAGGTATCGTGGGCAAAACAAAAAGAGGTGGAAGACCTGAGGTGAATGCTAGATAACCTGTAATGATGAAGGAAACAGTACACTGTATTTTAATAGAAATGGTGCTAAGGACACCTTTCAGACCAGATTAATTCCTGTGTTATTCCTGAAGTTCAAACACTTGAGATTACAGATTAAGTCAATGATTTAGAAGCATGGAGGAGTGAACATATGGCATAATTGAAGAACAGGAAACTAGTGTAAATTGATGAAGAAAAAGAAAGGCGCTCAGTGCTTTTCTGTTCCTCCAGCCATGACTATCATCCAAATGTAACCCACTGCTGTAGTACAAACTGAGAAGCAGAAGAGACACTGGGCTTTTCTTGAAACTGCTGAGTTCAAGGTTCTCAGAAAGAATGAAGGACTGGAAATTTTTGCCACAGTAGCAAGTGTAATCATCTTAAATTGTGTGGGCAAGCTTTCTAAATTATTTAGGCTGAAATCTCATAAAAATAGAAGATTGGACAGTTTTAAAGGCAACTAGAAATCTGAATGCCATCTTTATTTATTATCAAATAGGGAACAAATTTGAAGCTTCTTTACTGCATTGTTGTATAAATATTGACTAAAGCACTGCTGTACAAGGAAGCATGTAAGTTATTACTCAGTCCTCTAAAGACAGAAAGGGAGAATCTTTCATTCATTTCATTGTATTGCTGAGCCTTTGAAGTCATTCATTCTAGGAAGAAGAGACTCTTACTGGTAATTTACTGTATTTGTGCCTTCTGTCCCATGGGCTATAATGCAAGATGAAATGTCAGCTTCTGCTTTCAGTCTTCATTTCTCTTGCATTACTCCCTCCTCTTTCTCTGAGGTACTCTTCAGTGTAATCATTATACAGCAGTTTGGCTCCCTGCAGAAAGCTTGAATGGTATCACTTGCAGTAAAGGCATTGGTTCCTTCACCTGAGGGTCCTCCTGTTCCTGCAAGTCAATGGTGAAGCCAAGAGAGTGTTTGCCTCTACAGAGGAGACACTGCTTTGAGATCCATTTGAACTCTCTGGAGGAGAGGGGCACTGTGCTGGGGCTCTTCATCATCACAGCCAGCTACTGTGGAGAAGGGGCAATGAAATAAAGATAGAATTTCTGAATTAGAGATGCAGATGAGGCTTTTTCTGTAAAAAGTCAGGAAGTGTATCTGTAGACACTTCCATTTACATGTGGGATGCAAGAATTGGGCAATGTCTTCTATTAAAGAAAACACCACTGAAACCACATGCGAGAAAATCATGGACACCATTGCTTCTTCTGAACTGAAGAAGATTTTGGTGGAAACACAAAAGGGATGCCCAACACTCTCTTAAGGCTCTGCCACTCAATTGCTGTACATTTTATTGACTTTCAGCTTTTCATGTACTGGAAATATAAAGCTCATTAAATGTTTGTCTTCCATACCCTGAAGCACAGGCACCTTTGTGGGAAACCTGGTGGCTGTTTGAAACTATGATTAGAGATGTGGATAATCTCTGTCTTATCTTCAATTGAAGTAGTGAGTACCTTTTTCATAAGCGAGAAGTATCCCATTTGTGGATTGGATTCAAAAGTGTATGTGTGTAACCCAACTGACAAACCATGGATGTGTCTCCTCAGCAAACCTGTCAGCAGGACAGGTGGTGCAAGCTTCCTTTAGGTTAAAAAAAGTCATTAACATGGCCCTCTCATGCTCTTCTTGTGGACAGATGTTATTTTATGACTGATCAAAAGTGCATGAGGTGTTGGCCTATAGATGAAGGTCCTTGTTTCCTAAAGGTGTTAATACAGAAACCAAACATTTGTGACATTTGTGGGGATATCTCCCAGGCAGGTAGGGCCAGTGCTTTGCTTCTCAGTAGTTAGAAGCATGACTGAAAAGAGCATGTTCAAGGGAGAATGAGGAAGGACATTTTTGGCAGTGATGGCCACTGACTGCTACAGGAAAGGTTCAGCCCCCTCTGGGGCTGGGATTTTTTTTCTTTGAAGAGGGAAGGATCCACAGTACTGCATTATATGACCCAGGCTGTGGGATCTTCTCATGGCTCTAACTCTAACTCTCCTGTGCCTCTGTTCACCATGTGAAAAAAGGAGCTAAAGGTCATGTTGCAACTGTTTTGTAGTTCAAGGATTTCTACCTGTAGGCACATAGGTCCTATAGTTGGACAAAATTGTTTGTTGTTTCTTCCACAGTAGAGGGGAATCAATGATTACCATACCTATGACCTTACCTTCAAAAGATATGTAAAGTTTCTCCATGTACTTGGGAAAAATCTTCTGCATTGAGGGAGCAAAAAAAGACAGAGAAAGAAAGCAAAAGAAGAGCAGGAAGACACCTTGACCATGTATGGAGTAAACTGAGCAATAACATTTTCAAAAAAGGAAGAAAAAACTGTCTGAAGGAGGTCAGTGCCCCTATTTTTTGCCTCTCTGGAGCCTGGACCTGGCAGATACCTTTTGCAATACCAATTTGCAACCTCATTTCCCTGCCACAGCCTGGTTTGGGAACATGTCCCAGCACAGTGCCTACACTGCAAACACCACTCTGTTATGCCACATAGTTGTTTTAGCATTGTCCTGAACTATTTTCTGGGTCACAGCAAATGTTTTTCTATGTTGTTATGGGTAAGGTTATAATATTTTACAAATGTGATGTATGTATATATATATATATATGTATATATATATGTATTAATAGTTTTTTCTTCTGGAATATTTCAGCATCCACCTTCTGAAATGGTTTATTTGGGATTAATCCTCTGTTCCTGGACAAATGTAATTTTTCTTCTGTTCTTTCAGTGAATATATTGTTATTCTATTCTGTTCTAGAACTTATTAACTGCCACTGTTAATTCTGAAGGTACCAGTACCTCCAATACCAGCTAAGAGTAAATGAATGCCCTTACTGAGCTCAGAGACCAAATTTAAAGTGGAATTAAAGAGTGCTATGACACATGCTCGACTTCAGCTCAGGGTATTCTCTGTCTCTCCCTCTCAGCAGCTTCTCACCCTGTCCTTGTCCCCCAGAAAGGTGTAAGTCCTCAGGAAGGCTAACTGAACTCTGCAGGTATGGAGCCCTGGAGACTGAGCTCACAGTTAGGGCAGCACTTTGTTCTCAGGAGCTGTCAGAGTGAGGTCATGCCATGTTACAGCAAGAAGGTTCATGATACCACCTTAACAGGAGAAAACAATGTAGCCCTGAGCTCTGTTTCAAGAGATAAAAGAAGTGGAACAACTAGGGGAAGATCCATCAAATAAGATGAAAGAACATCACCAAGAGAAAGAAGAAGGAATGAAAAACCCCTGTGATGTACTAGTCTATGAAGCACAAAAGTAACAATGAAAGTAGTAACTTCAGAGAGTGCTATTCCTTGTTCAGGCCTGCCTTTGATCTTTCTTTTTGATTCCCACAAGGGCATCTTCCACAAGCCCTTAGATGTGGAATTGCTGGTACTGAGTCTTCCCCCATGGAATGGCAGAGCAGCCCTCCCTGCCCGTGTGCTGTACTTCTGCTGTGGCACAAGTGCACCGTGCACCCTGAGCCATCCATCAGAGCCATGAGGCACAGCTGGATGCTGAGGTTCAGAAAGGAGGGGGCTGCCCTGGCCCAGCCCCAGAGCAGAGCTGGCTTGTGTACTGTTCCCTTTTCCAGTGCCATTGCTGTGGGCTGGTCAGAGTGTCTTCTAGGCTTCTTTTCCCAGGACAAGCTCGTGTGCATCTTCACAGACCTCCCCTGTTCTACCTGCAGTGGGGCTCCCCCAGGAGCATCTGTACCTTCTGAGGAGGCAGGCCCAGAGCTCTCCTTTTGGAGAAACAGCCTCTGTGATTGTTTCCTGTATGGTTGTAGAAAGAAGAGGCCAGAATAACCCTCAGTACTGAAAATGTAGTATTGTTCACTCTTGGAGAGTTTGTCATCCCAGGCTGCAAATGAAGGCACCCTGACTGTGCTAGGAAGGTGGGCACCTCCTGTACCACGACACTAGTGCACGGGGCACTTGAGATTCCTCTGAGCAAGCAAGGAAGTAAGAGCAAAACCAGGAATATTCTGCAAACCTTACAAACTGGTGTTTGATTAATTTCAGACAGTGTTAATTAAGAAGTATTCCCTCCTCAGTTAATTATGTGTTTTATGGGAAGTGGATGTGGTTATCTGAAATCAAGTGAGGGATGATGTTTCTGTAATCTCATCATTACAGGGTATATCACAGGGAAGTAAGGCAGAGTTAACAAATAACCAGAAACACTCCTCCTTCCCTCTCCCCCCTGACACTAATAGACCCACCTTAAATTAATATTTGAATTTGCTTCGGTGTACTACATATTGTGATGTACCATCTTTTATATTAAATGTTATCTGTCTTTCTGTTGATTGCATTTTAGTTTTACTGTAATGCTCCGTGTAAAAAAGAGGATTATTCTGAAATTATGTAGAGCTCAAGTCTGTAATGTCTGGAGCAGACGTGCTTTTAGATGCAGTATTTCTAAAGCAAAACATTCAGCTTGCAGTCTCTAAAAGTCTCTCTTCTTAACACAAAGAGTGCTTGTTCTTTCCTGCCTTTGGTGATCAGGATCTTTAACAATAGTTTTTGAAATATCTTTTTTTTTTTTNNNNTTTTTTTTAATTATAATATCTTTTACAATAGGTCATGAAGGCAGTTGGAAACCAGGCCTTCTAAATCAACTGTACTTCCTAAAAATTTAGACCATGTTGAGGGAAGGATAATATATGTGCTCTTTAACTGCACCAAAGGTGTACATACAAGCAGAGGCTGCTAGTGACTTGATTATGGTATAGAATCATGAAAACAAGTATTTTTGTTCCTGTAAGTTTTCAAGTTGACAGACAAAGAAAATTCAACAGGTGAATGACAGAAATGAAACAGGACAGTATAGGAAGTTGACAGCAAATAAAATGTGATCACCAGGACAGCAGGAATCACATGGACTACTGCCTGCTTATTTTCCCTAGACTCTATAAATATGTCTTTGTGCAACAAATGCAGACTGTAGAAAACTACAAATGTCCACTTTTATGGCTTTGAATCTCAGCCATGAATTGAATAATTTACATTACTGAAGTGTGAAACGGTGCAAAGTTGTTTGAGCATTGAAGGTAAATTGACGTCTTTTATGGGAGACATTTTGCAAAGGAAAGGTGTGGGAAAGTCAAGATGTGTAAGCAAGACAGAATAACCTCAAGGGTGATGTGCTTAAGCTTCACTGAATAAACAACAGAATGATTTGATATCCTTCCCAATAAGCTTTACAAATATTCCTGCACTGTCTGAACGTATTTCATACTAGCAAGCTAAAGGATGTCAGAAGTGGCAGCACTCACGCCAAGACTCCACTCTGCCATGCTCCCCAGTTAAGTGCAGGGGCAGTAAATTTCACAGAATCTTTAATCTTTGTCTGAAGAGTAAATAACTTCACATGGGATTAAAAAAAAAAAAAATAATAAAAAAAAATTCCTTGCCTTCTTGCAGGTTTAATCTCAGTGCTGGTGCCTGTTGATGGTTGAAACATTCAGTCCCTTATTTTTAAATCATTTAACTGGTTCAATAACTGTCTTAGCCTTTGCTTTGATAGTTAAATCAATCCTTAGGGAAGAAAATACACTTGTCAGTGAATCATATCCAAAGGTCTACCTTTCCTTAGAGCCAGTTGCAGATTATATAAAAGAAATTTGCTCTGAATTTTCTTGAAATGACTGGGAGTGAAGAGAGCAAATGCAAGAACTGCAAACCAGAAGCAGTGAGGGGTTAGTTAGTTGCCATCATGGCACCATAGATGGCCACAGACACTTGTATCTGCTATTTGCAATGAGTGGCTGCCACCACCACACCTGCCCATTTATGTCCATTTGCAAGAAAAGCACAAATGAAGTAACATGAGAAAACGCTGACGAAAAATTAAAATTTTTAAAGACCCCTTAGATCTGAGCTGGAAGTCCTTCCCCAGGAGGAACTTCCATGACGTTTGAATTCACAGAGGGACCTCAGCAGTGGGAAATGCATTTGTGTCTTGGACAACACTGTAATGGGCATCAAGTAGCCCTGGGGTCTCATTTATAAGAAAATGGTATAGTCTGCACCTCTCTCTCTTTCCTATACTGCTCAAATATTGTGACTTTTTTTTTTTTTCCCGTAAAAGTCTGGTTTATCATGAGGTGGCAGGGGGAGGTGACTGAGGGAGTGCCTGAGAGATACCTCTGGATGAAACTTCTATTGCATTGGTTCTTTTTGTTGCAGGGCATTGGACTTAAGGACCTAATTGTAGGGACAAATTGAGCCAAAAACATAATACAGAGAAATAACCCCATGTCCTCTAAAATAAGACACATTAGTCACTTAGGTCAGAGTGAAGTCAACACAACAGAATAAGATTTTAAACTGCTGCTTTCTGGTGACATTTTTTGCTGAGCTACTAAATCTCTTCAAATTTCATTTTTTTTAGTTTAATAAAAGATAATATTTCAAAATTTCAACTCCCCCTGAAAATGTTTTCAATTTTCCTTTATTTTGGGGGACAGATATTGAAATAATTTCACAACTAATTTCTTTCCTTCACAACTGAATGAATTGTAAAGGTTTGTTTCTATGGTTGCCTTTCTTGGTCTTTTGTATTTTTTGCAGATTAGCAAAAAGAAGTTTTATGACTTTGTCTTGTTTACAAAGTTTGAGAAAGTTACACAGTCAAGAAATAAAAGAAATATAGAACATAATTAGAATGAACACACAAGAACAGTTTCAGCAATCACCTTGATTAATGAGATACCCTGAAAATGTAGTTTTTCCAAGACTAAGGAAAAAAGTAGGATGCAATCATTGGAAATATTCTTTTCATGACTTCTTCTGTACATGCAAGTATATAGAAGTCTGAAGTCAAAATTTGGGCCATACTTTTCCAACTGGAGCAGCCTTTACTGAAAAGAGCCAAGAGTTATACATACTTATAAAGCATTTGAGCAACATTATTTGCTTTTAAATGAAGATGGATTTTAACTTGCTGCTTCCAATTAGTATAACAATAAACATTTTCCCTAATGATGATGACATGCAATAGTGTTGAATTGGAAATGCAAAAGCTTTTCCTGTTGGTACAGTATAAGTTACAGTGTCATTAAATATATAATCAGATATTTATTGCTTATGTTATTTTTGAGGCACTTAAATGAAAACTTGATTTGTCTCTTATTAGGCCTCAATAAATGTTCTGTTAATAGTCATAGGGTGTTTTAATGCTTTAGAGAATCATTGCCATTAAATTGAATGAAGGACATTGGAATTAAATAAAAAAGAAATGCAAAAACTCAATAAATCAGGATAATAAAAGCTTTTCTTTGTGCTGTTTGAATTGTGCTGAAATGGAACTGTCTCTCAAACTGCCTCACAAAGGCCAAAGTAGCTTAATTGCTTTAGGGCTTGATTATGTTGCATGAGTCATCTCTGAGACTCTGGCATGAAATGAGGGGCAGTGGAAAGGACCAAAACTTGCCAAATTACTGCAATTCAAATCCTGAAATCAAAGAAGAAATGAAAGTAAAGAGACAAGAATAGAATTTGAAGAAATGAAATGTAAAATACAAGAAAGGAAAAATTCCACAATCAAGTGAGAACAATAAAAGTGAATGGGATAACAAGAAGTGCAGGGAAATTGACCAAAGCTTGCCCGATTAATCCTCATTGAAATCGCATGATTTTGTTCCCTTTCCTGAACGTAATAATTCAAATCCTGAAACCAGGGAAGAAATGGAAATAAAGAGAAAATTCACCATAGAAAATTTAGGATGAATTTTGCTACTGTATTGTCAGACTACTTTCAGAAACAATGGCCAGGTTAGAGAAGTATACTGCAATGTCTTCTGCATTACGGGATTGTTTCTTCTATATCAGGGACATGTGCAGAATGGAGAGGAACAATACTTGGGAATAATTCCTTGCCATTTTTTAATTGATTTTCTTCAGCTCCTATGGGATACTCTGGCACTCAGTGCCACGACATGAAATGGCTTTCAAGCACTTCATGAGATATCTTATGAGGTATATAAACTCTATATGTCTGATATGACATATATCTTAAACATACTGGTCACTATTGTCCTGCAAATCAGACATTGACCCCAATAGTTGCGTTCTAAACATCTCAGAATGCATGAACTTCTTCAGTGTAAACTTATTACTGCATTTCTCTATGTAGTTGATTTTAAAATAGTAGGTTCTTTTAAATAATGCTTTCTTAGCCAGATCAGTAATCCAGATGAAAAGCAGACTTTTATGATGCAAATTATTAATGCTCAGTCTTTTTGGGGTTTGACAGCTTTGGCTCAAACAAGGATATAGAGACCTGATCCTTTGTGAAATGAGCTAATTTGCATAATGAGCTTGAGCCAGGGAGATGGGAATAGTGTAACAATCCAAGACTGTCTGAATACAAGAGTTGAAGCCACTTGGAGCTGCTGCACTCCTCCAGGTAATTTGTGAGCTTCCTAGCATTGGTATCGTGCATCAAGCCCTTCACACATCCTGCTGCTCTGAAATCTTTGTGGCTTTTTTATTAATTAACTTAGAAATCTCTAAACTAGTAAGTCCTCTTCTTGGTAGCCACTCAGCATTCAAATAGCTAGAGATGAGGACACGTGAAACACTTGTTTTCATACTTCCCCCTCTATTATTTGGTATTTAACTGGACAGCAAAATTTGTTGCTTGTGGATGCAAATGGGAGGACAAATATAAAAAGGACCCAGTAGTCATGGTGACAGAAAATATTTCATTTAGTCACAGAGCATGTATGTAGAATGGGCAGCAGGAGCTTTCCTAGAATGGCTGCCAATTCACTTACCCTGTAAATAGAGAAATAAATACAGAGGCATAAAAAAATCCGTGAGCAATGACATGTCCCTTTGCAGCTGGTTTAGCTTCAAATCAGAACTGTCTATCATGTCTAGGTATTGTTTACTCTCTTCTGACCCATTATGGAAATATTGTTCTTAAAAGCATGCTTTCCCTTACTTTATGATTGAACCTGCTTCCTTTTATTGAGAGCTTCATCCCATAGAAATATGACAGCTTTGTATATTATTGCAAAATGTAAAATATTACAGGCAGATAACTGCTGATGTCATGCTCTAGAGATTTTCCAGGTCAGAACTCTGACATCGAGGCCCATGATTTCTTGAAAAATGACCTCAGATTCCAATAAATCCAGCACATACCAGTCCACAAAGTCATCCTTTGATTGTGAAGATCAGCCTGGTTTTCATAAAGCCTAGTGGTGTTGCATATTTTGGAGCTTGTGGTGCTGCAATGCACAGAAGTGAGTACACCCACAGCCACAACGTTTTAAAAAAATAAGCTAGTATAAAAGTAAAAAAGCTGAAGACATCGGGGTCAAACACTTTGCAAAATCCAGAGAATCAAAAGAGATTCTTGATAGTCACATTATTTATGCACCCTTTTGCTACCCATACAGGAATTTTTTCCTCCTTGTCTTAAAGACCTGCAATGCTGCAAACCTGCTTGGGAAGTGAGCAGGGGCAGTGGCCCTTTTACATGGGAGTGTGCTGGGAATACATGGAGTTTTGCCTGGGATGGTTATCAGATTATGGTTTATCAGTTTATGGGTTAGGATTAGAGACAGAATAGAGTAGACTACAGCCCCGTAGAAATTGCAGAGCAAAATTCACTGGGTAAAACCTCCATTTATATTTGTACAAGTAACCTGGATTTTTTTATTCTCTAATCCATTAAAAATAGACTACAGGGAGGCTTGAGGAGCAAGACTAGTATGAGATGGTAATAGCTATTAGAGAGATAAGTTTTCATCTCAGTTATGTGAGTGTAAAACGAAATAATTTTTCTAGATTTATCAAGGTGCAAGAATAAAATTAAATTAGGATTAATTAAATGAAAATCAGAACAACCACACTGTGAATTAATAATTCTAAAGTAAACTCCCCTACCAGTTCCAGTATCAGAGGGATTATATTGGTATCCTAGGAGACAGAATATAGCTACATTTTCCTGGGACAGAAGAACAATTTTTCTCCAATGATCTGAACCTAATTATTTATTTGTATTACATTTCTTTTTTCCTTTCTATTTTATTGTATAAGAGCTTTTTTCTTCATTTTAATTTTGTCTAGCAGTGATCAACCTCTTTAAATAAAGAAGCAACAAAGACAACACACAGGCAAAGAAATTTAACAAAAGTCATGATGGTTTAGAATATCCTTCTCAGATAATTTAGAAGATCCTTCTCATGTTGAACGTTGAAGACTCATCAACATTCAAAAGTAAAAATTTGCAGAATATCTTATCATCTCTTGTCTATGGAAAATGTGATATGCAAGTTAAAACAGAATTCTGTGCTTTATGAATTTTCAGTTTTAAGTGCAGAAAAGACATGATAAAAGGAGTAATTTACTAAGGAGGAGCTCGAAATAATTTAGAGTAAAAGATAAATAGCCTTTCTGCTAAATCACATCCGACTCCAGGGAAGAAAAGTTTGTTGCTTCATAGATGATGACACAATACAGTACTGAACAAAAACTTTCATAAAGGAATTTTTCCTAAATAATTGCTTGTTACCAAATAGTATGGGAGTGGGGTGATTGGAGGATGTAAATTTTGTGCAGCTTTCCTTAACTGTATGCGACTGTTAGGTTGTACAAATAATTTCAGCAATGCACATGGTAGGCTACTAACAGACAATGTTATTCCCAATTAAAATCACAATTTCTGCTAAGTTGGCAGCTAGTACTAGGGGTGAAAGTCTGAATGTACAAAATTCTGGAGGGGAATGCTCATGTATGTGGACATTGTGAACCTCAGATCACTGAGTCATGGAGGAAAATTTAGGATATACAATCTTATTAACTCAAAGTCCAACCTTGTCCCCAGGACTAGATTAATTTACCATCCCTACTGAACCCTCACACTCATGCTGGGATGAACATTAAACTGATGGACAGCCTAAAACATTAGTCTGTCTACAGGCTCTTGTATGTGGTAAGGACAATACAAGCACAGACAAGATTTATTTCACCAATTAACTAATTATTACCATGTTGGGTTTGCATGCTTAAACGAGAAATCTGCTGGGTTGGAAAATAATCACTTTGACAATTCTTTAAATCACAGGCTGATTTTTCTATCTCCTTTTTGAGGTTCACTGATTGAATTTGCTGTCACTTTTGGTGTGACAAATAAAGCTTCATGTGAACTCTCTTCAAGCCTCTCTGTAGTGATTATGCTACACACTTGTGCACTCTGTTCACTGTAAATCAGCTGAAGCTGAACTGAGCTATATCCCAGGCAAAAGTTGGTTTTTTTTAAGAAATGTGAAATAAGGAAAGTGAAGAACCAGACACCAGTTAATAAGGGCAGGACTAATTAGTCTTAAGTAGACTTGAATATAATTTTTTTCAGTTGAAACACTGAAATATTGTTGAGATATGCTTGTCTGCTTTACTACACAGTTTGTGAATATGTTTATCAGAAGAGAGCTTTTACTAGTACAGATCATTGTGGAACTCCACTGTTAACTTCCATCACGTACTACTGTACTTTTTCCAAATACAAAAATTATTTTGGAAGGAAAATATAAAAATTCACTGAGGTAGACATATTTCTGTACGTTTAGAAATTATCTGTGGTATTTCAAAATTATTCTTTGATGGAAAAACACCTGTTCCGTGACTTAAACTTGCTTGAGATTCTAATAGGTAGAGAAAATAAAAAAACCCAGAGAACTCTTATATGTCAAAGGACTCCAGTGGTTATCTGTAAAGGCCTGTAGGGTATTGAAGCAGTTGATTTTCATTAACAGTTATAGATACTGGTCATTCATCTCAAAGAGATGGTTTGGGCAGTCTCAGCCCTGCTGTAAATTGTGACATTATAAATATTTGCCTGAGTATGTAAATTGCCCTTTATATTCAGAAGATCTGGACAAAGCCCCCGAAGAGAGATTAAAAGACTGAAGCATTTAGAGCCTTACAGCAATATCAAGGATTATCAAAGCATCTCTGTGCGGGAGAGCAGAATCGTTGTCAGACCATCTCTGTCTCCGGGAGGGAGATTGGTCAAATCTCTTTGTAGAGAAGGGGAACACAGTCTCTGTTAGGATTATACCCAGCAGGAGACAACTTAGCTCCCTTCGAAAGAGGAGCTTTAAAGGATTTCATTTGAGAACCAGTCAGCTCAGAAAACATCATATTAGAATTGAGGACAATTAACGTCTAACGAGAAGCGTGTGGAGTTCGTGCTTAGATTATGTTTCTCCATCTGGGGGGTCTCTTCTGTGCTCTCTCTGCCAGTTCCTATCAGCTTGGATTACACTAAGCTTCAAGCATCCAGGCAAGCAAAAGGTAATTACTTGAAGAGCAGCAAATCCAAGGGAGAGTCTCAAGGATGCTCTTATACTTTATCTGTTGCCTACCAATGTATTGCTTGTGTCTGTTACAGGAATTCACAGTCAAGTCATGCTAAGAACTTTAAATAAGTAAAAAGATTTTTCAGATGAGATGTGTAGTTTTACAAAACTCATATAAGACACCCATATGATTGCTGTAACAAAATGGAAAGGCAAGCCCAGATCATTCATTGCAAGCTCTCAGGATCTCTGCTCCTCCTTCAGAGTAGGTCCTCCTTCAGTTCTCGAGGCCAGTTCACCTGCTTGCCTGGAAAAAAAATAAATTACAGTGTAGTAAAAAGGGGTGAAAATGCCATGTGTTTCTCTTCACACAACCTCTTTCCACATTTTCAGGCCTGGGAGGAGTATTGGCCCATAAGAGGATCCTAGATGTCCCCATAGTCATGAAAAGTGTCAGATCTCTTGTCTTTGAGAAACACATCTGGATTTCAGATTAGCACCAAGATAGAAGACTCTTTAGTGGCTCTGTGATCCCTGTTTTAGGGATCTGTTATAATCTGGCCACACATGCTGATCAGATTGTCTGCTGAACAGTTTGGGTTATTGTGCTGTTTCTTATGTCCTTCTATCTATGTGCTGTGCTTGAGGATCTGGGCTCAGAATTATCTTTCTTTCACTATTTCTCTGCTCTGCTGACTGTGTAGTCACTTCTTACAGACTCCCAGGTGCTGTGCAGAATGAGTACTTGTATTTAGTCAGAAACTTTCTTTAGTTTGTTTCCATCTACTTGCTGCAGGCTTCAAAATGTTTTAGCCTAGTTCTGTTTTCAGTTTGTACAATATAAGCTTGGCTAGAGGAAAGTGATACAGTCTTTGATTTAGGGTCAACATTTACAAATTTCCTTGCCTGGCAAATACCTGTCTAATCTGTCTTGTGACCTGAAATATTGTCTGATACAAGCCCCTCTCTCTGGTTAAGTAAATGGTGCATTGGCAGCTTTTAATGTGCTGCTAAAGGCTTTTAGCCATTTCTTTCTCACAGTCTCACCTGAAAAACCCTGTTGCCTTGCCCACCCCACCAAGGTCTGGAATTACTGTGGTAGTTGGAGATTATGGTCCACTCCTTCCTCACACTGGAAGGGAAAGGTCCTGTGCAGTATTTCACATCCAGAGAGGGACAGATGATGTCCACAGTCCCTGCTCTAAGCCTGTATTGAGACACCTGTACCACACTGCCTTTCCTTGCAGCCATCTCCCATCCTTCAGAACCACCTTCTGGTTCCACCGCTCTGCCCCTGGAATTTCTGCAGGGCCCAGTCACCCACTTCTTAACTGGACAGAAATGGATAATAAAAAAAGGTATACTGTTGAGATTGCTGATAATTAAAAGGCATTAAATAAAACTGTATGGAAATATTTTAGTGTGTAAAAGGTTAAATGAGAATGACTTTAAAATGGTTAATTTTCCCAACTGAAAACCTCAAAATTCACAGGATCACAGAACCACAGAATGGGTAAGGTTGGACGTGAGCACTGGAGGTCATCTAGTCCAGGCTCCCTGCTCAAGCAGAATCCCCTAGAACATGTTATCACTTTTGGCAGTGATAAAGGCAATAAGCAAGATTTTGTAGTTTTTAGTGTGTAGAAATCTGGAGACATTTTAAATGAAAAGAAGTTCTAAAGAAAATCAACATTTTTCATAAAGGACAAATATCTGGTTTGTGACAGCATAAAATGTTGTTTGATTTCAGTTTTGCTGGTTCTGTTCTCAACATAAGACTGATCACATTTTCCTAACTGTTAGATAACAGCTAATTAGCATGAGAGTCACATGGTGATGTTGGTATCGCAGCCTATAAACCCTGGCCAGTCACCTGGGATAGGAACTGAGCTCCTTGCTTAATCCCTTCTCCACTATAAATGTAAGTAACAGAATAGAATAAGATTTTTTGAGCCAACACTTATTAAAAAGTTAATTAGAATATTCATTAGGATATTTATTCATTGCTTATAAATTCAAATATAGCTTTTGAATCAAAATTAATTCTTCTGAGTAAGCAGGGGGGTATAGAAGAGTTCAATGGTGAGAGTTCTGTTTCTCCCTTGAAGTCTAATCTAATGAGTAATTCCAGAACCTGAACTGACTCAAGGCAGTGACACAGAATTACACTTTCCTTCCCTGACAGGTGAAAGAGTGCAGTTGAGCTTGCTCATGAGAAGTAGAAATGGCAAAGCTGAGCCACAGTGATGCTGGGAAGCCTTAGAAGTGGCTTTACAGGTCACCTTGCCATGGGGAGAGCTCAGCAAGGTACTTTGCTTATCCCAGACCTCCAGGAGGGATAGCAGCTCTTGCCTCCTTAGAGCTATTCCACAGCCAAGAAAGTTGTGGGGCTAACATTTCTTAACTGGGGTGAGCACAGTTTGGAGTGAGCTGCATTAGACACTAAGCATGGGAAATGTTGGTGTCTATGAAATACATTGGTCTGTGTCCAGTTCCCAGTGAAAGGGTTTCCACCTCACCACTGGTGCTCCTTTCACGTCTCTCTTATTGTTGCATTAACTTCTGAGCTCAGAGATGGGAGATAGGCAGAGGGAAACTGCATCTCCAACCCATAGAGGAGGGAGTTATTCTGTGGATGGGTTACAGCTCATTTGGTACCAGACCCAGAAGAGCTGAGGGAATGTAGTCTGATAAACAGCACAGCTGTCTCTGTGAGCTCAGGAGTATTTGGTTTAGAGCACTCTAGCCTGGTGAAATACTTAAGAATGTCCCCAAATAAGTATGAGGCATAAACCTATATTTCCTTGGAAGGAAAATAAGACATAATATACTCCTTATGCAAAAAAATTTATTCTAGGAGTCTGTCCTTGGAATGGAAACTTGGAAGGTGCAAGGAAAGCAAGCTTTTTTCCTTCCTACAGACTGTGTCCTGGTGCTAATTACGTTGACAAGCAAAGTCACAGGCAAATTGAGTGTCCAATCTCTTAGTACATCAGGCAGGTAATAACACCACAGGTGAAACCTTTCAAGGAATACACCTGGAAAAAATTCAGGGTTGGAATGGGATGTTGAAAGGAAAGGGTTGGAATTGGTGGTGGTGTTGGAAAGGGACCGTGTCAGTCATCTGAACACAGCATGACATCTTAAGCAGCCTATTGATCTTCTATTCTGAATTCACGCAGGGCGACTCCCTGTCATAAAACATTCAGCAGCCAAGATCAATAAGAGATGTGGAGCACTGAATCTTGCTGCTTCAAAGTCATACTTGAAAACAACAACAAAAAAAATCACTGCTACTCAAATGTCACCAGGGCACCAGCTCAGTTTGGTCCCAGCTCAGCAATTTCAATGATAAAAGTTTTCTTCCTGTTTTTTCCAAGTGGGAGTCCAGTTGGAAGGTGACAGGAACTGGATTCAACTGTGTGACAGGGAATTTATTTTCTACCCCTCTCTGTTTACAAAGGAGGTTCAACAGGAAAGATAAACCTAGATACCATGAAGCACTTGCTGAGGTAGAGCTTGTCTTGTGCTGTGAATCTGCCAACATTTAGCAGTTCCCTGGATAGGATCACATTCTTCAGCTGCAAAATGCAAGGGGACTGAGAAATGCATTATATCACATCACAAAAAGATTATGTTCTCTTTACAAACTTATCCTCCTCACTATGATAGGTATCAAATTCCTCAATATACCCATTCAAATATAACACCTAACTGGAGTGGGTTCTGGAGAATAAATTGCCCGCTGAAGTTACCTTTCACATATTTCAGTGTTGTTTTTGTATAACTCATCACTCTCTTGTAGACTAAACAATGCTAATTCTTTCAACCTCTCCTCTGAGGTCATATTTTCATATGTTTCTGCTTCAATAAAGGTCATTGGCACCTGACAGTCTTATGGCACAAAAGATTAATTCTGTACTTCCATGGCTCTGAGCCCAATGATTGCTATCACCTTGTTCAGAATGAATTGGAGGACTGCTTTTAGTAGTCAACAAAAACCCTGGGTGTTTGTTCCATTTCTAATGATTTCCAGAGTAATTGATGCAGCTAGAGATGAATACTTTACAAAAGCACAAACTAGACAGCCAGGCAAAGTGACAAGCAGGGATTCAAGTGGGAATACGCAGCTCAACTGAGATGAGCTCAGAAAACATCTGTTGTCACAACACCATCTCTCTGTGGCAGATACAGAAGCTCAGAAAAACCTGGAAGCAAAAGTAATAAATATAGGCATCAATGAAAATTTAGCATTTGATTTCAATAGATTTGAATGGCTGTACTGTAGGGGCCCTGTCTTGGGATAGTACTGTGTGGTAGCTTGCCTGAGATGGCTGTAAACAAAAAACACAAATTGAAAAGCCATTGAGGAATAAAATCAGCTGGCTTATGTAAAGCTCCATATGATTACAGCCAGTTTCTGATGTCAAAGCTAAGGTGTTCAGAGCCATGGTGGTGCATCTGTTAATTACATTGATTTTAGTATCTGTGGTTATTAGGATAAAGGGTTGGTATTACCTGGACAACCAATAAACAAAACATCCATAATGTTTTGCTAGTTAGACTGGGAGTCAGGCTAAATATTCTGGAAGCCCACAGTTTCACTGAGTATTTTTCAGTTCTTGAAACTGTTGATTCCTATTCATAGCAAACATAGAAGAGGCTTGGATTCTTCATTCTCTGTTTTTCTGTTCCAAGGTCAGTAATTCTGCTCCTGACTCTTTCTGAAGAAAAGTTTCTGAAGGGTGTTCTTGTAGGTGACATTCTAATTTATGATTCTGAAGGAGGCAGGGGGGAATTAAGTGACATGATGGAAAGTTTGTTAAGTGTAATCAACAGTGAGGATAAATGCTGTTAGAGATTTCTGCATATTAATCTGGCTTTGTTTTGAGCTACTGCAGCACCTGCGACAAAACCAAAGGTTATGGATTTGGAATCATAAGCTTTACCTCTCTGGCTTAGTATAATACAGATCTCTAATCAATAAACTGATTGAGCTTGACTGGACTGATCTCCAGGACACAGAGGGGGTAGTGTGGGTATTTCAATCCAGTGCTGTGTACAGCCTCTCTGACTTACCTCTCTTATCCAGAATAGGAAGACTTTCCTACGGGTGTGAGCCATCTCTGGCAGCCCTGGTGCATGCCTCAAATGGCACTTACAGGCACTGGAGAACTGAAAGTGGAACCTGTGGGGTTCAGCTCCAGGTTGAACCTCTTGAAATGAATATTCAGAGGTGTTTGCATGTGAGATAGGGACTGAGCTCAGTTGCCTAAGCCAGAAACCCAGAGGATTTGGGACATGGCACCATGTCTGTGATTCTTTATGGGGCAGGCAGGGGTGGCACAGGAACTGTGGGGGACTTGTGCGTGCTTTGACACTGAGAAATGTGGCTGGAAAGGAGCAACAACAATAATAAAACACAAGCTCATTGGAAGTATGGGAGAGATGGCACTGCTGTCTAGCAAAAAAAGGTGGAAATTTAGGACTCTAAAGCAGAGGACTCTAATGCTTGATTCTGTTGACCGAAGACATCTTAATTTAGAGGGTCATAATTTTTCAGAAATGATTTCTATATTTGTCCTGCATCCTTGTTTTCACATAAATAATTTCTATCTTTTTCCTTTTCCTAGATTTAGCTATTCTGTTTTAGACTGTTTATCTTGTCTACCAGCTCTCTAAAGCATTCATTAAAATTCTACTTTATAAATCTTAAGTTTTCAAGAATACGAGAAAAAAAAAAAAGTTTGCAAAGAATAAATTGTCATTACTTGAAAGACCAGACACAGGATTCATGATTAACCCTTAAGTTTCAGACAAGAAATCAATTTTTCTCATTGTTAGGGAAAGTAGTAATGGAACTTAACTACCAAAGGTTACATTGGGTTCTTCAGTACTAGACATTGGCTTTTTTAAGATGGAACATATTTTTGAAAGAGATTGTCATCTTCATCATATTGTTATTATATTTGCAAGACTGTGAAGGGTTGTGTGTCTGTTTAATAGATGAGCCAGGTTCAGCTTGGAATGAACCCCTAGAGAAGCCAGGTCTTTCATAGCTATGTGGAAGAGGTGTGTAATCATCAAACTGCCCATATCTAAGGCAGATGCAGTTTTTCCCGACACACACATACTTATTGTGGTCTGTTCCTATTTGCAGAGAGGTTGTTTTTTGTTTTTGTCATGGGTACCTGCATGAACAGAGAGACACAATTCCATCCTGTTTATTGTGAAAATATGTTTTCATCATGTGAGAAATAGTGTAAATCCTTGTTTTCAGATTAAAGATCCTGTTCTGCTACTTCAGAAGTTTTCATAATCATTAACTGCCTGTGCTTGGATTACCAGGCATCAAACAACATAGGAGTCTTTTTCTACCATCAGTCTTCAAGGATGAATAGTGACTGAGAAAATACTTTGCTACTCACACAAAATTTTCCACTCCCTCTTGTCATCTTACAGGAAGCATTGATGTTATTTTTGGGAAGTATTGACTCTTTTACAGAATAGAGGGCTCATTAAATCAAAATAACAGCAAAATTTTCAGCTGCTTCATTGTTATCATTGTTATTGTTACAAGCCACTGTTGGAAGCTGGGAAAAAAAAAGGAGAAATAATGCCAGTAAAGAATAGATACCCCAATGTATCCAAAGATAAAGTGCAACACATCTTTTTTTATGGCTTTTAAGTACTTGGCAGTCTACCACTGAGTTCATAATCATCCTGAAGAGGCAGCAGTGCCACTGAGAAGGACAGTGGAGCTAAAATTTATAGAAAAAATGATAAACTGGAAATGACAGTCACCAAAAAAAAAA
>WEIU01004435.1:393006-440562 GCA_013389925.1 Aegithalos caudatus
AAAAAAAAAAAAAAAGAGAAATACTGTACAGAGGTTGTGTTAATGAAAGTGTTGGGTGTTGCAAGAAGAAAGAGGGATGTTATTCCACTTCCATCACAAAATTACACAGAGTCAATTTGGGGAGAAAATGTGTTTTTCTTTTTTAAATAGAAGGGTCAAATTATAACAAGTGAGAGGGAAATCAAGGCAAAAAGTACAAAATATAGAAAATGAGCCATATGGAACCCAGAGTGGCTGGTGCCCAGGAGAAGCAGACCTGAAGTGTGACCAGATATAAAGCACAGCAGGAAGCTTTTCTATGTTTGCTGGGAGGTCTGCAAGAAATTGTGAAAATGGGAGGATTTCTCAGTAGTATGGAAATCTATTCTGGTAAAGAAGCAACCTGAGCAGGAAACAGGAGATTTTTAACTGTATGAATATATGATTTTAGGACATGCAGCAAGGAGTAAATGTAGTAATTCAGGAAACCCATTTAGTTTTCTGATGTGCTTAAGTAATAAAAATCTATGTTTCTAACTATCATTCCTGTTGTTTGGAATACTAACAATCCCCCCTTTACAGGACACCTCAGACCTCAGAAAAAATAAAATTACAAAGCAAAATGGTAAAAAAAACTCCATCAGGAGTTTCAGACAAGGACTGATGGGTCCCTACCTGCTACATCTTAGAGATGTTTATACAGCAGAGTCATAAAAGCCTGAAAATCACTCCAAATATCCCTCCCTTTCTCCTCCTCCTGCTCTCCCCTTTATATACTATGATGTTATGTGGTCTGGAATATCCCTTTGGTCAGCTGGGGTCACCTGTCTGGCTGTGACTCCTCCTAACTTCCTTTGCCAGTGTCAGTAGGAGAATTAGAAAAGGTCTTGGCTCCATACAAGCTCTGCTCAGCAATTACAGAAACATCTATTATTATCAACTATGTATTCAGCAGAAACCCAAAACACATCCCCATACCAACTGCTGTAAGGAAAAATAACTCCACCCCAGCCAAGACCAGCGCACTGACCAGGGTCACAAATGGATAAACAGGAGACAGGGATGAAAAAGGATATACTGAACTGACAAAAGCTAAAAATGCTCATTAAAAACATATCCAGCTTTTCAAAAGAGCTCTACAAAAGGAACATCTATGTAGATAGTGGCATATGTAGATAATAGATCTATGTAGATATAGACATAGAGGGAGTATGGCAAGTATGCAGCCTTCTGAAAGGATCAGGAGGGTAGCAGACCATTATAGTACTCTCTTTTCAAAGCTTGTTTTCATACCTTGCTGTTTCTCCTAATTCTTTTTTATTGTTTACTTTCTTCCAGTTTTATACCTTGGCAACTCAGTGGCAGTGATGACTCAAGGATGTACCGGAGGAATAAGGTTCAAGGTGACATTCAGTGAACAAGACAGCATAGAGAAGTTGACATGAATATGACTGACAGTTATTATTTTCCAGGAATTCTCTTTGAAACTCAACACAAGTGTTACTGCTGGACCTGCAGTAACCCATAAAATTTAAAATGTCCATCCTATTAGAAAGTTCTGGATTCTCAGCATTTTAATTGTCACATAGAACTGGAAAAACCCCAAAACAAATCTACTTGGGTTTTACTTTGTTATTCACTGTCACTCCAGAGAAGTTCAGTATACAAATGCCTTCAGTATTCATTTTGGAATGAATGGAGAGAGAAGCCTGTTAGGAAAACACTTGGATTCATTTTTCCAGCATTGACCCACTCATGCTTTAGAATCATGGAGTGACATCTGGGTTTTTTCTGACTGCAGAGCTAACTCAGGGACACTCTCACCTTCTGTTACCTTGCTTGTCCTCCACGTTGGACCTTGAGCAGGAATATTGGTGTGGGGTTTCTTTCTGGCTGGGATTGATACCTGCAGTATCAAGGTGCCAAGTAAATGCATTGCCTGTGGTCCTTGGGGCTTATCCAGCAGTCAGGATGTTGTGACACCTGTCAAACGGATTTTCACTTTCTGGATGACTAAAAAGCAAAATCTCTCTTATCCATTTTCAGTCGAATTGGGGATTTCTCAGGTTTCAAGGTCATGAAAAGAGTGATACTTATCCCCTCCAATGTTTCAGGATAGTTTTGACTGCTTTTGCACTTTGCATGGATCTGACGCCCTCTCCTTTGTTATCTCTCAAGAGATTAATTGAGGTTATTCATGCATCAGTGGCAGCCTGTTGGAAATGTCACCAACAAGACATGATGAAATGTCGGACTGGATAAAACCTCTTTGGTCAAGCCCAGACTGGGTAAAGGCAGGTACCATATTCTTAAACATAGAACTGGAACAAAACAATAATAAAATATAGTGGAAAGGCCAGTAGAAATGTATGGAATTTCCCAGAATTTACATTGGAGAACTTTTATAGGACACTGAAAACCAAGTTAGTGTGTAGGTTGTAGTATAAAAGTGCTAGAATATAAGTTCTATCCTGCCTTGCAAAAGACATTAAATGGCTGCCCACTGGACTTGGTTGCATGAGAAAAGAACAAGGTGAAACTGTTCCTTAAATTATGAGAATAGATAAGGTAGTTAAAAATGGTTCTCTTTGTAACACTCCACAATAGCTTTGAGGGTTTCCTTTCTGTAAATACTACTGCATATTCTTCTTTGCCTGTGCAGTATTTTCTCCCATAAATGACTCAGGAACACAGCTTTACTTCCTATTTTGCAGTAAGGAGCCTTGTTTTTCTAACCCCTGTAAACACTCAGAGCAAAAGAGACAGTTCTAACCCCACAAATATATCTGTCTTCTACTATTTGCAAAATACATTTTTTCCAGCAAGTGAAATTATATATGGCTAATTAATAATGCAGCATAGAAATTTCTATGCAACTCTCATGCAGAGCCCACTGGCATGACTTTATTTTGACTGTAGGAATTTAATAACCATCAGGAAATCTTTTACAATGCAAAACTTCTTTGTTGGCTGCACTCAGCCAGCAGCTAGGTTACTAAAGATATTGTTTTAAAAGTGGATTTGAGCTAGTTTTGTGATCAGTTCCTGTAGCTGATCTGATTTAATGCCTTTGGAGTGGATGAAGAAGTGTTTCACTGGCTGGATTCCCCCAGCAATACCAACTTCTTTGTCAAACAATGCTGATCCTTGAAGGATTTGGGAGGCACAAGCATGGAACAGATTCTCATCATCTGTAGGACACACTACCATTTACGAGAAACAAAGACAATATTGCATTGAGTAACCTTCAAAGATGATAATAGAGGAAATCTTTTGTTCTCATCATAGTTCAATCTTCAAGGCTCTAATAGAGTGGTTGCCCTGAAATCTGACCTTCTATAGAGGTGAAGAGGCTGTGACTCTTAAACCTCCTTGGTTCCTGTAACAGATAATTGAGTTCTTCCTGTGCTGTGGCTGGTCCCTCTGTGCACCTCTCTCTTCTCCCATCCTGTGCTGCTACTGAGCATGGCTGCCAGATCCACCCCAGGTAGTGTGGGATTGACAGCCAGGGGAAGGGATTCTGGGGGATCAATAAGCCTCCTTTCCCTTGGGAAGAGGTGGAGATCAGAACTGCAATAAGACTATTACCTTCTACCAGAGATAAGCTCTTGGTAGCCCAGTGACCTGCAGACCCCCACAGAAGGTGAAGCCCAGGACATCCACCATTGAACAGCTGCTGTTGGGTGTCCCAGATGATCTCCTTCCTTCAGCCTTGCTGCAGGCTTTGGTCTTGTAGACCTTAATAATCCACCACTGTAGACAGCTGCCTACTCTGCCTCTATGTAAAACACACTGTACTGTACAAATTAGTTATAAATCAGCATTCCAATGCAGTGACTTGCTACCCCGGTAGGCAGAAATGGTGCTATGAGTTGTGAGAGCACAGAGGATCAAGATCCTAGTCTTAAGTGTAATGCCTGAAAAAAGAGCAATAAATACAAGAGGCAGCAGCAGCATGACCGAAACAGAAGAAGTATAAATCATGCTGTGGAATGAAGTGCAGTGATTCACCTGTTATGCTGGGTGCTGCTGCCCTGCAGACAATCTGACAGCACAGCAGAAAAGAAATGCAACACACCAGAAATAAATACTCATCCTGAACTTACACAATGCTATTTGTTTTGTGTTAATATATTTCTTCTTGAAATTCAGCTGAAACCCATGGCAACAAATCATCCCAGCATCAATACAAGGTAAATATGTGTGATTAAGGAAGGAGAGGGACATCAGCACAGTTG
The DNA here is from genome assembly GCA_013389925.1 of Aegithalos caudatus. Classification (NCBI taxonomy): domain Eukaryota; kingdom Metazoa; phylum Chordata; class Aves; order Passeriformes; family Aegithalidae; genus Aegithalos; species Aegithalos caudatus. The sequence goes on from WEIU01004435.1 coordinate 397,224, forward strand.
CAATCCTTAAAAGTTAACTATTGTCGGGTTTTGTCTGCATGACATGGATCCTCTTTGATAGTTCACATATGTTGGCTTGCATTTCATTCACCCTTAGGCCATCTTTCTACATTATTGGTATTTTAAAAATTATCAGTTTCATTTCACAACATAGTCACCAACATGACCAGTAATAAGGTACAGTCAAAGAAGATATAACAAGTGACAAAGACAAACTTAGAAAGGGAGTTGTAATAAAGTTGAAAGTAAAGAGTCAAGGTACCTTGAGAGATGGCCACCTAAAAGGTGGAGGTCCCTGGATCTTCTGAGAGCTAAGAAGTCAGGACCCTTGAGAATCACCACTGGCTCTGGAAAGAAGCGTGGTCAGGACCAAGCATTACAGTGTTCACAGCCAAGTAGGAGGGCTCTTAGGTTTTATATGTGAATCAGCAAAAGCTAATGAAGGTATATGTCCTTCCATTTCAGAAGGAGTTTTATAAATCTATTGCTAACTTGCAGTAAGAATCTGAGTTAATCTCTGTCATCCAGTAACTCATGTATCCACATGATAAACTTGGGAAATGCTATTTGCCTACCTGGAGGATAATGAATGTTTAATACCTTGTGAAAACGTTACAAGATTATTTAGAGAAAGTAACTGTGCCTTGCCAGTGTGCAGCAGTAGATTTTTCTGCTGCCAGCCACAATAGGAAGTGAATTGTCTCCTTTCACCTCTCTGTTCCTCCTTCCTTGTACCTGGTCTCAGCAAATGCTTACTTGCTCTTGGTTTTTTGCTGATAGAAAATTGACTTGCCAGACCTGGAGGCCAACAAGCACATATCTTCCATTTTCCAAATTACCCTCTAGTTACTGCCTAGTACAAGGGCACAGTGGCAGAAAAAGAGTTCATTGCATTTTGCAGGTCTCTATGACAGGATCCGTCTTTTAACTCTAATTTGCAGTGGTTTTTTTGTGCTCTATATGCCTAGCGAGAGTTACATCCTTATAAAATTTTAATAACCAATATTATCTATAAAAAAACCCCAAACTGTAGAAGAATGTGATCCAGACACAACATGAAGTTGTGTCATATTATTAATTGTTACTATTATATCTCAGGGAATTTATCTCACAACTTTCTATTACTTAGTCCCTTCTTTGGTCCTTCAGATCCTCTCCCATTTTTTTCTTAAAAAAAACAAAACAACCCTGCACTTGATTTTGTGTAAATTTTCTGAGATGTGGCTACCTAAAGATTAATTTTTGGGGAGAAATTATCTTAGAAGTGTTCAGGTTGTCTAATTTTATGAATTCATGAATGCAAATGGGTGCAATATTCTTGTACAGCAAGAACATCTCTGGGTTTCCCTTAAAGACCAGCAATGCATTCATCCCACAGCCACAGGATCATGCTGCTAACTTGTAATCCTTGCCCCAAGGATTTTACTGCCTTCCCACACAGAAGGAGAAATGGTAAGGGGAATGCAACAGAACACTGATAAAAAGCTGAGGTCCTGGCACACTGAGCCACATAAGTGGTTATGTCCAATATTTCATGGGCACCAGAGGTAAATGGGAAGGAGGGAGGCAGAAAGAGGCAGCCCACTAGGGCTGTAGAGATTCACAGGTAACGTGTTGCAGCAGGTGAGACAGTGATGGAGCCAGAGAGAAAACTGCACAGACGGGCTGAGCTTCTCCAGAGCATGTGTGAACTGAAACCTCTTCAGCAAATGAAAACACAGGAGACTACAAAGACAAAACACACCTGAGTGAGGCACCTCTGACTTAACAGAGGCTTGTTGCAGGGGAAGTTTTGCTTTTGGGCTTTGGAAATTTTTGGAGTTGGGTGTGTGAAGGTGGTTATGCTGACCTGTGTCCAGGGCAGGGCACAGACCTTGCTCTCACGTGTGACTTCAGCTGGATTAAATCCTTCTGTGAGAGATCTCCTGAAGCTGAATCTAGGCAGATGTTTTCTGTGCAGCAGAAAAATCCCTGCAGTGTTTTTTCAGTGCTCAGCTAATGAGGGAGAGAGTGCATTTTATCTTTGTTACCACAGAAAGTTAACCACAATCCAAGCAGTGATTTATAGGTAATGAGTCCTGTCACACTTAAAATTCATGCCTTACATGAAAGCCATCAGCATACCTACTGCTGATCAGAAATCCAGGTATATTTCCCCATGTTTTATTCACAGTCTAATGATCTGCCAAGGCAAAGCTGGATTTAAAGCTGATTGCTATCAACATTTACATCTGTGAATGCATCTGAATGCCAAGGAGCATTTAGGAAATCAGCTGTCAGATGATTGCAGCAGAGGGTAACTCCATTGAGTGAGGTAGGAAGGAACTGCAGGGGCCATGGGGTCACTTGGAAAGAGTGAGAGAAGAGGAGCAGAAGATAAAAAATATCTTTTTTGGACATTGGTGGTGGGACTGCTAGTGAGCAACTAATGTCTGTTGTGGCTCCCACTTGCCCCCAGTGGGATGGGGTAGGAATTTCATACATGCAGTTGTTTTAGAGACAGATTTGTCAAGAGATGGCTGCACTGGAAAGCTTGCTGTTGTCTATGGAGGGTCAGAGAGACACCAGGCACTCAAGGAGAGTTGTTTTTGTGCACAGGACACACTGCCTCCAGCCCCTGTGCCCTTCCCTCAACTTGGCATGGGGATAGGTGTGTGGGAATGGGGAAGAGCCCTTCTGCTGCCCTCTGTGGGGTGAGCAAATGGAAAAGTGCCCATGGCAAAGTCCTGTTGGCTCCAGTGACCAGGCAAGGAAGGAGGTGGGGCTGCTGTCCCTATATGTAATTAGTTTCTGTCCTGCACTGTTCCAAAGATACTCTTTGGAGACCAGTCCTTCCTAGGAGCAAGTGCTTCACAAGCAAATCTAGTATTTGAAATCTCATGAATTAGTGCATGTTTCTTTAATTAGTGCATGTTTCTTTATTTATTACCCTATCAGCACCTGTCAAAGTCACTGAGAGCATTGTCATTTCAATAGAAGCAGAAACAAGTTTTGCTTTATTATTATTTTATTTTATTTTATTTTATTTTATTTTATTTTATTTTATTATAGTATAAGACAGAGGACAGGTTAAGAATTTATCAGCAGAGCTAACAATTACTTTCCCTTTGTGTCTGGAGCAAAAAAGGCAAAGGAAAGTAGGACAAGAGATGCATCACTTTCTCTTACACTTTTGCTGCACAATTGTGGTGAACAGAATACATTTTTCTCACTTTGTAAAAAGTTGTCCCACACCTTAATTTATTTTTCACCTGTATGAACAATACATTTAACAATGTAACGAAATAAATGAAAACACATGGATATTTCCAAAATGCAGCAAGCTTAACTATATTTATAAAATATAGAAAGGAAAATACTGTATTACAAGAGGAAAATGGAACAAGAGAGAGTGCTTTTTCCTTAATTTTCTAGTTTTATGATTATTTAATTACATGCTTATTTAATATTATGCTTATTTTTAAAGTCCCCTTAAATTTTAATGTAATAAAATGTAATTATAAAAATGTTTTTCTTCACTTTTCTTCTGCGATGTGTGCTGACTGTTCTCAACAGTTATCTAAGCATATGCACAGTATGCAGTGAAGAGACTAATGTATTCTTTAAATAAGATGCATAACTTGAAAGGCAATGAGGCAAAATTTCTTCTGAAAAATACCCCATCTAAACTATTTTTGACAGAAAATTTGATTGTAAACATTTTTCATGTTATGTATGTCATGTTTCTGCACTAATCTGAAGATGTACTAAAAAAAAAAGAATCCAAATGAAAGTAAAACTGAAATATTTTTCCTTTGTTTTTTTTTTTTTCAATAAAGTATTTCAATACCTCTGAAAGGCAATGATTTCTTTAATGACATTTTCCATGGAAAATTTAAATCTCTCTCTGATTCCTCATACCCACAGTGTAACACATACCATACAATTTGTGTAATAGAAAATACCACCTCTCCTTCAGCAAAGAAAATGCACTCACACATAATCATATTCAATTAGAGTCCTGCAAGCTCTCTGATTTAAAACTGATGTAGCTGCTGCATTCTTAAAAGTTAAGGTCCTTTTTTTAGGAGAAATAATGTTCTTTTATGTTACCCTCCAAAGTGCTTTAAAGCCATTTTAAATGATAAATGCCCTACCCTATTTTGTTTAAAGGTGACAAAAAGAAAAGCTCATTTAAAGAAATGGGGACTGATTTATTGTGATGCTCATTAGCCATTAGCAGAGTGTCAGATATTGCAGTATGGTAACTCTACTGAGACTTCATGATTCTTTTTTCCCCTATGGTTTATTAGTAAATATTTACAGTATTATTAATGGACTTTTTATTTTCCATAGGAAAATGTAGACTTATTTTTTGTGGAAGAAGAAAGAAGTGTCAGAAAACCAGGACGAACCGCTGGTTCAGACTGCCTCGAGGTCAGTTTGTGCTTGCATGAGCTGCTACGATGCCACTGTGAATTTTTTGTCAAGCACCTCAAGTTTGTGCTGCCAGGCACTGGAGGAGCATGGCTGATGGCTGTGGGGGCATGGGCCAGGCAGGCTGCTTCCTCTGGCAGCACAAACACACAGAGCTCCGAGTCAAGCTGAGCCAGAATGCTGCAAATGACATTTCTTTCTGAGATGTTTGCTGCAGAAAAAAAATTCACCATTTCAGCTTCTTACTTTGAGACTGAAAGCATTGATGGAGTTTGCACTTCTCTTTTTCTTTCATCTTTCATGAGGCAAAGGAGGTAATGGAGGAGATGGAAAAGAGTGGATATAGCTGGGACTACGAGAATTTTGAGTTTACAAAGTGCAATTGCCTAAACTGCAGTTTAGCTAATTGCATGGACAAGATCTAACTCATAAAAGCTATTTCAAGGCTGGCAGAGACCAATTCTGATCAGCCCTTCGTTTTTTAAATATGACATTTGAAGGATGATGAAGGGTACAAGGAAATTGTTTAGATTCTTTGGGAATGCACAGTCCATACTGCCCTGAAGAAACCCACAAATTATTCATCTAAGTGCTCAGCACTTTGCAGTATCATCCGCTCTAGAGGGTATTTCATCAGGCAGTATGTGATCATTTAAGCTTGCAAGTTGGAAAGAAATGTTTTGAATTCAAAAATACCAAAGGAAACCAGACATGTCAGAAGTCTGTGATGTGAAATGCTTTAGCCTAATTGATTGATGCCTCAATTTTGAGCTGTTTTTGCTATTTATTTGTTATTGTTGTTTTTGTCTCTTTATTGAGGAAATTAAGTAAAAGAAATCAATAAGCATTTTTTTTAGGGAGATGCAATATGTTAAAAAAAACAAAACAACCAAGCCTAACCAAAACAACTGGAAAACGGCATTTTAGATTTAGCAAGCTAGAAAATATTACCTGAAAGACAGGTGGAAGAATTTCTAAAATATTTTTGGCATTTCCTTTGCCTGGAAAAGTATAATTATCTGGAAACTGGCCTCTCTTTAGGCCTTGTCTGCAATACTTATCCCAGTGCATGTCCTGGAGGAAGAACTGAGAGGGAAAGGACAGGGGAAGCTGGGCTGGGGCTGGGGCACGGACTCAAGTTTCTGTGTCCATTTTGTTAATCCTGTCTGGATGTGGATCTGGAAAAGCAAACAGATGAGGCACTAGCATCTCTGCTATGTAGCCTGTGTAGCTTATTGAAACTCTCTTTTGAGAAAGGTTAAGAATCACACATCAGATAGAGTTGAAAAGGCAAGATTATAAAATGATGATCTTTTTTTTCTAGCAGAACCTTGCCTTGAAATACACCCTAGGAGACATGGTAGTTTATGGAAAAAAGAAGAAAGAGTGGAGTGGTGTGGTGTGGTATGCTGTATGTTGAAATTTGATTGAAGAGCCAGAATGGGACTGACAAATGTGATAGAGTTGAAGAAAATCTGGAACACAAAACCATTGGCAGCACACTGGGATCCCAGGGGGCAGAAGGCCAGAGGGCATATTAAAGCAGCATGATGTCAATTAAAAATTGGTTTTATTGTGGGATAAGCATCCTTCCCAAACCATCATTAATGGGAACCTCTAAAATATTGAAGATGGTGTTAACATACAAATATGATGCTTTAGTTTCAGTTAGTATCCTGGGTAGAGGGAAATAATGACAGTAATAATGATTGAAGTAATAACAGTAATCAAAATAAATATGACCTTTTATCATTCTCACTATCTTTGTTTATGCTTGTCAGAAAGTTTTGAGACAAAGCAAAAAAAAAAAAAAGATTTTCAGAGTTTGATTAAGAGGACTATTAAATTGCATTTTCAGCAAATTGCTTCACAAATCTGTAGCCTTGAAATAGCTTGAGTTTGCTGCAGAACATGTTGTACTTGAGGCCTCTGCTGTCCCCTGCATGACAAATTTGCATTGTACTCAACAGATAAACACCATTATTAGTCTGAGCTTTTAGGGGATGAGATGCAGTCAGTTTTGCTTCATGCCAAGTTTCAGTCAGTGTCTCATAGTTTCAGCAAATAGCTTCTTAATGTGATGTAAAATCCCTGATTTTCTGCAAATCTCTCCTCTCTGGAACATGGCTGGCTTGGCAGCCCTGAATGAACACAAACCCATCAGTCTGTGAGTGACACAGGCAATTGCTGCACCACGTTTGAACCTTTTCTGAGCAGGCTGAGCTGGCCTTGGATAAAAAGGCTTCTTCCAGCTCAGCAGCACTAGGAAGTTCTGTGGTTCCTTTGGAGCTGAAAATTCTTTCCTTGTCACTACCACTGGGGCCAGCCTGTGCATTGGGATTGCCCCTCACTGCTCAGGGGTTGAGGTGGGGGATCTGGTCTCCCACACACTCCCAAAATCACCCGAGGCAGGTTGGTTAAAGGGGTTCCCCCTCTTACAGTGCTGTCCCACTGTGTTACTCCTCCAGACATTCATACTGCCTCTGTGGCACCTCTTCTGTGGGCTCTGCTCCCCCAGCAGGGGATCCAAGTGTGAATTAAGGCTGTGGTGAGTTCATGTTGGGCCCTTTGCCTTCAGCACATCAAAATCATACTGCTCTGAGGAGCACAGAGCATCCCCCAACGGGGAGACAGCCAAGACAGGCCCCTTGTCCTGGATGGTGTGGGGTGTTCTGTGCTCACACCAGACACCCCTCTCTGTGACTCCTTCTCTCAGCAGCAGGATGGAGATGAAGATTTCTCTTAGCTGTCATGTCAGACAAGAGCATGGGCTCTGAGGTCACATTACCACCAGATATACTTCATTAACATCAGCTTCACCTACCACCTCTTCTTGCTTAGAACCTGTCACTTGGACCATGCAGCAAATAGACCTTTTGCTCCCCTATCACTCAAACACTATATTCCTGTCAGGAAAAAAACCCTGATGCTGAACATTTTAGCAACTTTCAAGAAAATTGCTGCTGAATTTCACTCTCACTGAGTCAGTTTTGAACAAGAGGTGATCACTTATTTCCTTGAAATATATTTCCTTGGAATTATTAGAGATGAAGCGCTAATGAAATATATTCGGAATGCAGAATGTGGGTGGAGGATCAAACTAATGTTAAAAAAAGCCATTATAGATAGGGAACTAGTAAAAATCCTCCATGGAAAGGCCCAAGCATGCATACTAAACATAGATCATGAGGTTAGCAGGTAATATCAAGTAACACCATCTTTTTCAGTCTTCACAAACATGGTTTGCAGAATTTTTGGTAATTTATCATCCTTCTTCTAATGTCATGCTTTGCCCCTGAATGCTTTGATGGATAAGACAAATTTCTTATTATTATACTTTCATTGAAAGGAGATGAGGGCAAACCAGGCCTGAGATATCATTCTGCTGGTTTTATGCTACTGTGATTTCAGGACACATTGAAGTTCAAAAATTACAATGGGAGCAAAGCAATCCCTCCAGATGAGGAGGGTTAATTTATGAATCTGAATTGATGGAACCCCTTCAGGAAGAAGCTGGCACAGATCTTTGCATTTATCTAAACTTATCCAATGAGCAAGAAGTGTCTCTTCATATCTTTGCATGATTCAGGCCATTCACTCAGGATCAGTGGCATGTCTGGACTCTGCCTCCACCCCTACATTTGTTGCACAGGAAAAATGCAGTTATGTAGCCTTTTGTGCCACATCACAAAATTCCATGATGTGAAAATATCTGAAAGAAGAGAGGAACTGCTCAAATTTAAATTTTTTTTTGCCAAATTTCTTTTAGAAAAACAAAACCTTCAAAGCTCCAAACTTCTTTTCCAGTAGGTAGTTTTTTTGCCCCATGTAACAGAGGGGCACCCAGCAAAAATACTTTCTAAAATGCATTCCACACCTATATACCATGACTGATCAAACATTTCAGGTCTGTGATCTTCATGCTCAAAACTGATTCTGAGAGCTGAACAAAAACTTCCTCTGGCCACCTTATGGTTAATACCTGACTGTTTAGGAATATAAGGTGTGTATACTTCTCTGGAAATTAAGTGTGATGCTTAAAATATATAATAGATAACATATACATTAAGCACTGTAAGAGGTCCAAAAGAAATAAATAAGAGGTTTTTCATATTATTTATTCACTTTTTGCTGAAGTAAGCATCAGTCTTCTACCAAAAGAAGCATGAAATGTTCTGTTTTTATTTTGTGGGGAGGGATTGTAAATGTCCCTCAGCAAATGAATTCACAACCTTGCCATTGATTCCCAGTATGTACATAAAGAGAACTTAGAATTCCATTAAATCTCATCAGAACTTTGCTGTACATGAAGGCTGAATTATGAGTTTCCTTATAGTGACTGTAAAACAGAAAACTGAAAGCTTGTTCTCTCATGCGCTTACGAGAGATGGCTGGGGCCAAAGTGCTCTGCAACAAATATAAGAAAAATACCTGAATATGTTGTAAGAAATCAGCCAGTGCTGCACTGAAGAAAAAAATATTTAAAGAAAAAAATATGGTATTTGTGATTGATCCTTTAATGGAAGATATCTGTAGGAACTTGCCCAACAGTGCAAGTTCCCTAACGCCTTCCATGACAACACAGAGTCATGGAATCATAGAATGGTCTTGGCTGGAAGGAGCCTTGAGGATCATCTAGTTCCAAACCCCATGCCACAGGCAGGGAACCTCCTGCTATACCAGGTTACTCAGAGCTCCAGCAAAGCTGGCCTTGAACACATCCAGGGATGGGGCATCCACAGCCTCTCTGGGCAATGTCTTCCAGTGCCTCACCACCCTCAGCATAAAGAATTCCTTCTTCACATCTAACCTAAATATCTGATTTTTTGGTTTAAAACTGTTACCTCTTGTCTTACCATTACCTGTCCATGTCAAAAGTCATTCTCCCTCTTTTTCTATGAGCCCCCTTTAACAGCATCCACAGGTAAGTATATTTTTGCCCCAGAATTAAGAGTGCTCCTTATTTTCATGCAAACTGCCCACTTTAGTCTGAATTTAACTTTCATTGTTTCTACATAAAGAACCACAGATGTTCCAAGAAAGCTGTCCTGGTTACAGGAGTCACCTTCCACAAACAAACTGCTGCTGCAGGTGTTGCATGGTGTGCTCACACCCAGCCATGCAAGCAGTGGGTGGCTCAGCTCTGGACCCTGTCTGGCTCTGACACTGTCCTCTGGGGCTGGGCCTGTGTTTAGTGCCTGGAGAAGGTTACATGGAGCTGGGTGGTCCCTTGGCAATGGGAGCAGATTGTGGGGGCTGGCTGAAGGGGTGCAGTCCTGCAGCTGGCTTTGCACAGAGCTGATCGCTATTGCTACTATGTAGGGAGAGCCTGAGATGCTTGGGACACTGCTGGTGTCTGGGGAAGCCTCCCAGAAGGGTGCCTGTCCATGTCCTAACCCAGCCAAAGGGATCTCATTTTTCTGAGGTATCCTCCCACACTACTGTGATCTTTCGTATCTGGGGTTGAATTTTGTTCTTTCTTTGGAATAGTCCTTTCCTTCCAAGGGGAAATTATCTGCCTGCTTTTGTTGTGGGGAGAGCCAGACCCTTACCAGGAGTCTGGATCTGAAAGGAAAGATCAAAATACAGAACTGAGGTGAAAAAAGCTGGACTTTTGACAGATCTATGACAAACAATGAGAACAGTGAAGCAGAGCAGGGAATTCACCAAGACATGAGTATCCAGTGGAATAGTCAAGCAACAGGGGTAGAACAAAGGTACAGAATAGCACAGCTCAGCTGTAGAACAGTAATTATTTCCACTACAAGTTTTACTAATCAGTAATGAGTCAACCCAGTCAAACAGTTGGATACATTTATCCATCCAAGGCTGGATACAGAGACAGGCATAAAATCTTTGGCTCAGGAAATTTCCACTGAGCGGGCTGAAAACCCCAGGGCTGCACGGCAGGGAAGGGATTGTTTGCTTTATCCAGTACTTTCATACCGTTATCACTTTCATAGCAAAGCACTTTATCCAGTGCTTTCATAGCTGTGAACCAACTTCTCCCCAACAAAGCTTGCATGTGGGGTGAGCAGCCCCTCTCTGCTCACGTGCACAGCTCACAGGGCTCCCCAACACAGGTTCACAGGCATACACAGGAGATGATTTGCATCACTTCTTCATCTAGACTTGTCCTCATGTTACCAAGGCACTGGGCCATTTTCTTCTAAAACCAGAACTACCTCATGCTCTGGAATGGTTGAAGAGAAAAGAAATAAAAAATAAAATCTGAGTTGAAACTCTTCCCTATTATTGGCTTTCCTCTCTTACTCAGTTGCAAAAGACACCAAGGGAATCAGATGCTGTAACTGCCTGGCATCCTTGACAGGAGCCACACAAAGACAAAATACACACTACAACTCAAATCTGCTTTCCCACAACTTTCAGTACTCTTGGAATGAGCAGGTACTAAATTTGACTTGCAAAGACATAGTTAAATCAGAGCCAGGGGCAAAAGATGTAGGCAGATATCTGGTTGCCTGGGAGAAATAAAGCCCAACAACCCAAACCCCCCCAAACAATAAAAAGAGGGACAAGAAGCTATTCTTGGTACCAAAAATGCAATAATAAATTTTCAATAAACCTTGAACTAAGGATTTATTTTCAATAAATCTTGAACTAACTTGAGAAAATCCAAGAGTTGTAGCCTGTGTGCTGGGTATCTATGCTTCTGGAAAATAAAAATCTTCCTTTCCTAGAGCATCTTCTTGCTGCAGTTTTTTCCTGTGTCCTGTAGAGTGCAGAGTGGTGTTTTGAAATTGAGGATCTGTTAGTCTGAAAATAGGATAAAGTCTAAGTCTGCTTGAAATTCTTTTTAGTAAAAGCAAGGCAGGCAGGCTGCTCTGAGTTATGAAGGTGGCCTTTTAAAAATGGAAATAAACAGACAAGGAGAAGAGATTACTTTAATGAACAACTACCCGTGTCTTTTTGGGTCTCAAATTCCATTAGCAAATGGAGAGAGAAAAACCAGAGCAGTTCTGTCAGTAATAACCAGCCACCCCCTCTGTACCTGAGCTGTCCCCAAACACACGTGCTTTCACTGCAGGGAAAGCCTGAAATAACCAGGGACATCCACATGCAGTTCTCAGCTTAGCAACAGTCTCATTATGGCTATGAAAGCCTTTGAGAGAATCAGCCTCAGCTGAAGGGGCTCAGGAGTCAGGTCCAGATGCCTGACTGGACCCATCTTTGGTTTTGCTTTTGGCTGTGCATTCCGAGGATCTCCAGACATCCCAAACACCCCACTTTGGAGAAACTGATGTTTGATGTGAAGCACTAAATTCCATCTCCTTCTCTACTGCCTTGAACAGCACCATGGCACCTGCCAGAGACTTAACTCATGTGATGGGGACTGTAGCAATTTTAGGGACGGATAAAGCATCCCTGGGTGTCCTAGGTGGGCAGCCCTCAGACATGCAGTGGGGCAGTGGCTGAGGCACCAATCATTATTCTGTGCTACATTTGTGGGCACTGGAACAGGCTGCCCAGGGAAGTGGTCGTGGCACCACACCCATCAAAGTTCAAGAGGAATTTGGATAACACTCTCAAGTATGTGGTGTGATTTTTGGGGTGGTCTTGTGCAGGGACAGGAGTTGGGCTTCCATGATCATTGTGGATCCCTTCCAGCTCAAGATGGTCTATGATTTTGTGATTCTGTGTGATTTCTATCACTGTAGTACTGCTCCAGAGGCCATGCAGGGCATAGATGTAACCATGGGAGCCTGAAAACAAGGATAGTATTAGCCTGTGGCAGGCTGCAACAATATGGAATCCTTTTTGCCTTTGAACTAGCTGACATTCTTCATTTTTTACCAGTACTGTCCTGTTCCCAGAAAAAGCTTATCTCAACTCACAGCATCTTTACTACATCCTTTGCTGCTGTGAACAAATGAGAAAAGGAAAACCTGAAGGTGGGATCTGGGATAAGACTTTTTTAACCACCTGAGCAGTTCACAAGGTGTTGCACTGGAAGTGAAATGGTGCCAAATTGCACTAGGATCCTGTATGCCAGTGCTGACTTGTCTCATGTTCCCTTACTACCACCTCCAAATCCTGCAGCACAGAGTAGGGAGGAAAATAAAGCCCATAAATTACCAAGGAGGATGGGGAAAAGGGCAGCCTGGATCCTGCTGAGCAGCAATTCTACCTTAGGTCTGAAATGTCTGCCGATGGAGATGAAGCTAATTCAGACTTGCCAGCTAGCTGCAGGAGACTCGGGGACCTCTTGCTTCCTCACGGCCATGGCATGCAGAGCTGTACCTGTCACAGATACTGGATGAGACAGATCTTATATTATTCTTATAGCTTTAGGGCAACTGGAGGGAGAAGGAAGGGAGAAAATCAAATCAAACACAGAAAAAGAACACAAACAAAAACTTCCCAAATGTCTGCTACTTGACAGCGACCAAAAGTGACATTTTCTGGGAGTCTGTTCTGGGAGCTACTGTCAATTATTTATTAACACCTTGGACACAGCAGAGGAGATAGCATGTTGCGATCCAGGGTTTCTTTGTGTGAATATGACTGAAGTTTTTTGCAAATCAGGGCAGAGAGAAGAAGAGATACTCTTTGCCCTTCAGGGAATGCCTTTGCAATTCTGCCTGTGGCACAATAAGGTCAAGTTCCTTTTCCTCCCTCCCTGCCTCCCTGCCTGCCTCCCTGCCTCCCTCCCTCCTCCATGCAGTGACAATCTCTGAAACCCATGCTGGACTTATCCTTTTGACTGCCAGAGGGAAAAGCTGCCCATCCTGATAGCAGTGTCCTCCCCTTCCAGCAAGTCAGACTTCATGGATGGCATCAAAAACTGAATCCCCTTCTGGACCAAGGCAGGGTTGTGCCTGTGCTTTCCAGTGAGTCTTCTATTAGCTGAGAGCAGACAGCACCTCGATCTTGGTGGGTGTGGACACTCCTCTTTCCCTGCCTTTTTGATCCATGAGGGACAGCTGCCTTTCTAATTTCTAGCCTGAAGATCCATCAGCAGTGGGAAATAATGAATCTGGGCTCTGTTGGTGGTGTCTGGGCAGTCCTGTGGCTAAACAACTGGTGTAAATAATTGACAGAACTCAGAATCGCTGCTTCCCATTGCTTCCTACTTACTGGTGTAAATAACTTTCACTGGTAAGTCATTGCAAATGACTGGTAAGTCATTAGATGACTTGCACTGTTAAGCCATTTACTTTGGTTTTGTGTTCTTGAGCATCTGACAATGATTGACATGCTTCTGTATGCTCAATGAGCTCATGATGGCTTAATGATGGCTGCTTTCCATCACAAATATTTTGGCCTCCACATTTTTGCCTTAGAAAGAGGGATTTAGTTATTCTTATTGCTTAGATCTCACAAGAAAAAGCAGAACAGTATTCAGACAGGTCTATGAAGAGTCCCAGTATCATTGTAAGGCAATTGATCTTTAATTTCCAGCTGCTGAAGTCACCTTAAAAATACTATTCTTTCATTTTGTTGAGGAAGTGTTGTCCTCTACTTAATGTAGTGTTGCTTGCTGCAAATGTTATAGCATCAGCTTTATAAACTGTCATGTATTTTTGCCTCTGAAGAGCACACATTGGACTTCTCTTCTGGTCAAAGTTCCTTGTCTATGTTCCCTCTGCTGTCAAAGGAGAGATGTGAGTTCTGTCAGGAAGACAGTATTTATCTCCCTCTGCTTTACAAACACCTTAAGTTGGATGAAATTCCAAGGAGAGCTCACCTTTCTATTCACAGAACTCAGAGACAGCCTGGTTGCTTTCCATGATGACTCTTCAATATGGATATTCTGATTCCTTGCCTTTAGGTGGCAAAGATTTCCAAAGCAGCTCCAGTGATTTCAGCAGGACAAAATACAGTGCAGAGCATGGGTCTCAGTATGCAAACACCTTTTGAAAATAGTGCTTATTTTCTGTGGTCCGTTCTTATGTTTGAAAATACTGCTTAAAATGCACGTGAAAACAAAAGAGAAAATGTTATACAATCCTAAAGAAAGGAGATTTTTATGTAAAGCTGACATAATAGGGTAGATTTACAAATGCAGCAGTATTAAATCACTTCTAGAATTAATAGTGGGCTTTTAATTTGAGAAGTCTCTGGTTGGAGACATCCACATCACCACTGGAAGGAAAGGTGATACCATGCTGTGAGGTCAGAGAGCTCTATCTGAAAAAATGAATTGTAATTTTGATCAATTCCTACAAATCTTTTCACAGTTGAAATGGATTTGGAACCAAGGGACACCTTAATTAATGATTCCCCAAGATGTTGGGATGGGCGGTGAACATTTAGGTAGTTTTTAGAATCCATAAATTATCAAGACAGTGATATATCAGCAACTGAATGAATAATGTAGAGATCAACATGGCTTATTTAAATTTAGCTTAACCTTTTCTTCCATGGGAGAGCGAAAGAAGAATAATTGCCTCAATTAAATTTTAATCTTGGATATGTTGATCTGTAACTTGGTTTGCCACAGACTAGGTTTCCCTTTCCCATATAGATGAGGCAAGACATCTAAACTTGAAGTCTCCATACTAATATTGACTGTAATATGCCCAGAAATTTTGCAAGGTAGACATTTATGTGTAGCAGCACACATATCAGCTAACCCAAGGGTATTAGTTTTGTGTTCCTGTTTTCCAAAGCATCATGTGCATAGAATGGAGATTATAATGTATTTTCAATACAGCACATCAACAACACCCTCAAAAAAGAAAAAATGAGAAAAGTCCTTTTATCTGAAAATTATTTTCATTCAGGTCTCTGCTGCATATAGATGACTGTAGTTGAATTAAAACAAAAATTAATATTTAAGAAATGCAAATGTTGCAGTTGGCTGGACTTAAGGAGTATTTCCTGAGTTTGCTTGAATTGACAAGAAGCAGATTCCTTTGTGGTCAGCCGAGCTGTCTGTGAGCATTACAATTCCTCGCTCATTATTTTGTCCAAGTGTAAAACTGAAAGCAGACCTCACAGTTTGCATATTGTTATTCATTATTTTTTTCTTTTTTAAAGCTAAGGAGCCCATATCTATTGAACAAGTTAGGGACTGAAACCCTTTGTGCTGTGACTTATGCTGCATACTCAGTATTGCCAGCAGTGAGCTCCCTGAGCAAGAAATACCTTTGGGCTGGGAGAGGCTCTGCTGTGCCTTATCCTATTCTACTGTATTAGCAGGACAAAAGGCAAGTCTTTTACTGAAGCCATAGAGGAATAAAAGCTAGAAAATACATGCATGAAATCTATGCAAGAGCTTAGGACTCAACTGGCAATTAAAAGATAAATTCTGAGATGGAGACTGGAGACAGAGCTGGAGACTAGTAGCAAGTCACTTGGTTGTGCTGTGCTCTGGTTTAGTCAGTAGAAAAGGAAAGAGAAATAGGTCTGAAAAGAGGTGAGTGACTAGAAATTCTTCAGAGTATCAAAGGAGTTGTTTTGCTGATCATTTCATAAACAGGAGAATTGAAGCATGGCTCACCAAAGAATTCTGCATTCAAAATTGCTTGATTGAAAACTTCACATCTGCTCCTGTTTAGGTGTCAGCCTGTGTTTCCAAAATGAGGATGCCTCTGGGTGCAGGCTTGTTGCCTGGAAAAAGATTTGCCTGGCAGAAAGCATTCAATGCACAGATTTTGGGGTGCAAGCATGACATAAACACCAAACCAAAGTAGCATCTCAATTACTTTGTGCAGAACACAAAACCTCACTTGAATATGAAGGGAAATAATAATTTGGTGTTGACAGAAACACTTGGAATATGTGTTTTCATACACTTTATCACAACCCAGTGCTACATCTGTACCTCTAAGTGCTCTTCTAACACAGAATCATTTACTCTTTGGGGGTCATATTGCACCAACCAGCCTTTAAGTGTTACATCCTCCCATTGATGAAGCCATAGTTTATTAGTATCTATAGCACAGGGAATACAAGTCATAGGACAAATAAAGTAAAAGTATTTAGACTGGGTAGAGATGGTATTATGGCCTTTATGGTATCACACTTCCTTAATCTCTGGTCTTGGCTGGGATTACAAAGGTGACCAGAAAGTTGCTTATAAAGGCTTGGCTGAAGACAGAATTAGGATAAAAACATAAAGTTTTTTTTTCCTTAGACTCCTGCCTTAAATACATTGTCATCCTATCACCCAAAGAACATTCTCTCCCTTTTCAAAGGTATTGGGTAATTCTGTTCAAAGGCAGCTAAAAAAAAGTACTGTAGGAGGAGGGAAACATGAGAAGGGGGAAAGTAGACCTAAGTGGAAATTATAAATGAAGCATTATTATGTAAGGCCAGTAACAGATTTTCACTATAATTAAGATGGATTACTTTAATAATCCTTAAGGGCTTGATTCAGAACTGCATTACAAACCATTTATGTGGGACTTCTGCACTCATTGCCTCTGTGAGGAAATTGCAGGTGTTTAAATAAGAGAAGGCTAAATTCAGAGTTTTTATATTTCTTCAAGCAGCCTCCTTCGGTTTGGAGAGATGAGTGACTGCCTCAGATTTATGTGCTGAGGAGGGTGCCTGAGCCTTGATAGAACTCTTGGAAAGTAATTACCTTCTGCAGATTTTTACACCTGAACATATATACAGGGCACAGCAATTTGGCTAGGGGAAAAAAAAAAAAAAATCCCACAAAAGCTTTTGTGCACAGAAGAGATGCTGTTTGGATTAATGAACTGCAGAACTAACTTTCTCCCCTCCACAGATGTCACACGTGCCTTTAAAATATACTCACTTTCCTTGAAAATACTCGAATGTTAGCAGATACTGTGCTTCATAAGTGAGACCATGACTATCTGGGAAACCAGAAGGCAATGTTTCCATTTTCACAAGAACGTCTTTATGTGAGAATGAGAAAAATGATAAAGAATGCCAAAACTCAGAAGAAATATTCAAGGTTAGGGTATTTCAGTGTAATGTTATAATCTTTTGAACTTCTGTCTTCATTTTATCTGAGCTCGCGAGTATTAAAGAAAATTAAGATTTCTTTGATTTTTTTTTGAGTGGGAGATGGTGGGGATATCACCCCTCTCTTCCAAATATTTAGAATCAGAATAATTTCAGAACCTAAGGACAAAGATTTCCCTGGTGAATATGTAGACCTTGTGAATGTGAAAGATAACATCTACTTCTCAGCCAGGAAATGCATCCAGGTTATTGTCACAGACAAGCTGCTGTGGGGTTTGCTCTATACTGCTACGGGCAGTATAGAGCAAACACCTCCTGCAATATCCCCCCTGCAAAGAATCTGAGGAGAAAACCCTGTTTTTGGAAAAGATGATGAGTGCCAGCTCATTGGTCTGGGGCAGCAAAGACCATCTGTGGGACCATCTGTTCTGTAGGGGTTGATAAATCCTCAGGCTGGGATTTGGCAGATGCCAAAATGCCTGCAATGTGGACTAGAACTGAACAAAGCAGAACTATGTGGGGAGCCATGACCAGCTCCATGCCTTGTGATGGCCAGCCCCAAGGGATCTGGCTGGACTGTTTTCCCAGCAAAGCCCAGGATGGAAACCTGATGACAGATGCAAGAATATCTTCATCCCTGTTTTCTTTTGCTTTTCTTGTTTCTTAGTAGTAGTGCTGCATTACAAGTTTCTAGTGAAATCCTTTCTGCTTCACTGTCTCGGTTGTAGGGGAGAAGAATCAGAGCATTGTTTATCCATCTTGAACTTTCTGTTCCTGGAATATTCACTGCTAGGCAGCACAATGAAATCATCATTTAGTAGGATCTGACCAAGTCTGACAAAACAGAATTGATCATTCTGATATAGGTATTTACCGGATCACTTTATTTTCCTCCTAGTTGGCCAGAGCATGCTGCAGACATATTTTGATTCCTATCTACTGCGGTCAATTAGAGTTAGGAGGTCAAATATTTTTATGGATCTGATCCCAAGCTGTACAGAAAATATATCTTCTGAATAACTTCCCTTTGTGATGTATTTCATTCTTTAAAAATTTACCCTATCATTTTATTAGTTCTTCAGGAGTTCTGTGCCTCATTTTTTGAAGGGTTTGTTAATGCCCAAGAGTTTCAAGCAGCTGCACTGTGTATGCAGAGAACTGACTTACAGGGGGAATGTGCAGTGGGTTGACCCCTGAATATAAACTCTCCTTAAACCCTTTCAGTACCAACTCCAACCCCCCCTGCCCCAGCTCAGTGCACTGCAGACCCATGGCCACTCCGAGCATCAGAACAGCTGTTGGGAGCCAAAACTTTCAGGGTTTGTCTTCAGTAGTGGGGGTAGCAGGAGTGAGGAAGAACAGAGGGAGTTTGCATAACAATTACACTGAATATTATTCAAGCTTTTATTAATAAGTGGCTTCCTAATGGTAAACCTCAATCAACTTGTCTTTCATTAGTTTTTCTGTTCTCCCCTTGATTCCAATTAAACTGTCTTCATCCCTAACATCTTAAGTTTCACAGCCTGATAGCACACTCCTAGAGGAACTACACATTTGTTTTGAGCTTACCTCCTTCAAGTTTAATTTGAATCTGCTTAATTCTTGCACTAGAATATAGATGCCTTCATCTGATACATCTATTCAACATGCATGAAAGTTCAGTATAAGACTTTTTGAGCTGTAGAATTCAGCTGATCAACAGTATCAATAGCTCCTGATGGGCCTCTCCTTCCTGAATTTGCCTGATTTCTTTTTGAATCTATTTACATCTTCACCTCAAAGAAGTTCACACACAAATGTGCCTGACTGAGAAAGCTCTTTTTTCTGTTTTCTCTGAAACCACTGGCTGATCGTTTCCTTGGTTGTCATGTGTGAGAAATACCAAATACATTATTTGCTGTTTGTCTTGTCTGTGCCACTTGTGATTTTATAGAACACTGATCCATTCTCCTGAGTCATCTTTTCCCAGGCTGAAGAGTCACAGATTGTTAACTTTGCTTTCTGAAGAAACTACTTCAAACCACGGAGTATCTGTGTACTTTACTCTTCCTCTCCATTTCTTCACTGTGACCCTTTCAAAGAGGTGACTGAAATTGCAAGTGGCATCCAGGAGATGAACAGAGAACTAATACATTCACATCATTAAGTTACTGTCTCTAATGCCCCAGGGCACAAAACAAGTTAGGGTTTGTGTAAATGGGTTAGGGGTCAAGACCTGATAGCACTGGAGGTGCATTGATTTTATAATGTCATTAAATGTTATATGTATGTATGTTTCTTACATATACGTATGATTTCTTTTTCCTTTTGTATGTTGTTTTCATTCTGTTTTCCTATTTTAAGACAAAAATATGTATACTATCCAATTATATTTTCCTGAACAGTTGAAGTTTTAAAATTATGTTTCAACTTGTTATGGCCAAGGAAGTTCAAGAGAACACAAGAAATTTAGATGCTCTGTTCAAAAGCACCTCAGACTTTGGAAAAGTCAATGCTTGATGATTTGATAAACCGAAAATGGGAACTAACGCAATTCCTTACCAAGTTTGAGCTACACCCTAGTCCAATAATAAAGGAAAATTATCACCTACTATTTGCTCTGATGTCTCCATGGTCTTCAGTTTGTTTTCCAACAGATGATTATTCAAATTACAAAATTAGAATAAATTCTTGACATGCAAAGTCTCTTTTCATTCTTATTTGTGTTGTCTTTAAGGAGAGAAACCCAAGTGCACATTCCCTTCAACTTGGAGTGATACCTAAAACTTGGACACATATTGTGCAATGTCCACAACTTGCTGTTCTCCTTGAGGTCCACAGACTCAAGGCCCCAGTGAGAGGAGTCTGTGATTTACCCAATGAATTATCATGACAAATCTGCAGCCTTATGAATAATACATAGGAAGGAACAGGGATATCTGTTGCCATTTCTGTGGATGCTACTAATAACCTGTAAAGCCTCTCCTCTGGGAATGCTGTTCTGAAAGAGCACGAGGCTAAGGTTGCAGAGCATCTTGCTTGGCATGTAGAATTGCTGTTTATAATGCAGATTGAATTTGCCAGCACACACACACACACAAAGAAAAAGAAAAGATGGGAAGAGGCAGCAGATCTCTTATTGCTGAAAAGCAGAAACAGCCTTTGTGCTGGGAGGTAGAAGGAGAAATGATGGTCCTGTAATATGCTTTTTGGCAAATAATCATTTAGGAGACATTTGAGAAATAAGTACAGTATGAAATAGAATGACATTTTTTTTACCCTAAAGGGGATGCCTCTTATTTAGTAACGCTGTTGAATAAAAGATGAATCACACAGAAGTTTTTTTGTACTTCTGTATTTTTATTAAGATATTTAGGGTCTACAGCTTAATAAATTGCCCAAAGAAGAAAAAGTCATCTGGAGATGGTGTTGTTTTTATCCAGTCTGGATTTGTTTAACATATAATATGCAAAACCCATTTTCAGAAAATGGGTTTTAATTTAAAAAGCCTTCTGGCCTGTCAGTTATTCTGTCCCAAACAACCCACAGCTGATATACTGCTTTCTGATAGGTTCTTCTCCATCTTCTCCTCTTTTTGGTGAAAATTGGCCCCATTTCAAACCTCTCTGGAGTGTGTATAAGACAGAAGAAACAGGTTTAATCATTAAAACTTAGTTAATCGTTGTGCCTATTGAATACAAAATTGACAAAGGTGGGTACTGCACAGCCTCCTGGTGGTTCAGCACCCTCATCAAGCTGGATGTGCCTGAAACCAATACATGATGAATGGACAACAAAAATATGTCTCATACAAAAATGGAGATGGTCTTGCAGCTATTCTGCACTGAACACCACTTTATCCTCCCTGTACATTTAAACAAAGGTAAAGGAAATGCCTGCAAACCCTCCCAACAGCAAAAAAAAAAAATCCTTGATTGAACTTTTAAATGTCTCTGAAAGGCACCATGAAAAGTAGTACTCACTCAGCCCTTCTGTGTTCAGAAAAAAATTTATTATGTGAGAATTTGAACTTGGCCAGAGCAAACACAAAGGAACACCTTCAGACAATTCCAGCATCCCTTTGTGTTGTCTTGTAGGGAAGAGAGGAAAATTGCCAAACCTTTGACATCAAGTGGCCTGACAAAGCCTAAGAGCATGATTAGCCCAAGTAAAGTCATGGGAGACACACATTACTTCCTACTGTAAGTGGGCAAGTTCGTGATCAGATTAAATCAAAATAATGAATGGACTCATCCTGATATCCACATCTCTGTCTTTTGTTCAACACTAGCTGCTGAGAATAACTTAATTCTATTTGCAGACTGATTACCAGGATGTTTACTAAGGGAGGGGAGTATTTTTAAATATCTAGAGTGCAAATTTATCAAAGACACTCATAAGTCCAAAACCAGAATCTGCTCACACCCAGGCTGTACAGGCAGGGTCAGATGCATTAAAGGTGTTAGAAGGATTAAATGTGCTAACACACAGAGAGTTATATTAAGACTGAGAGAGATGAATATTATTAAGTTTGGTGATCGTACATGTCATTTTGGGAGAGAGGACAGTAGAAATGGAAACAAACATCATTAAGAGCAACTAGAAGAGTTTCATCTGCATGCATAAATGTTTCAGTTCTCATTCTTCCTCTGGGCAGTCCTTAGAGAAATGCTAGAGAAAAAAATAATAATAAAAAAGAGCGTTCACTCTGAAGGCATTCAACCGAAAAAATGAATGCAAGGTTAGGGAGAAATAAGAGTGAAGGGCCAGGCTATGAATGCTATGAAAGCCAAGTAGTGTTTGTGACATTTGTGCCAACAAGAACTAGAATCTGGGTTTTGGATCAGCAAACTGTACATGAGTTTTGTTATTGCTTTGTGAATTTTGATGACTGGAAACGTGCTTGTAGTTATATCTGGACCACTGATTTTAGTGGGTGACTGGGAGCAAACCCCTGAGGATGTGAATTTCATAGGTAATTGCCCAGAGGCCTCCTCATTGTGGCTTTTGCCACCAAGAAGCATCATGTAGCTGTTTAAAGTGAATGGAAGTGCAACGTGGAAAGTTTGTGCTTGGTATCGACGGGAGAAGAAACACACAGATGGGATTTGCATGGCCCATGTCATGCCATAACACAGCACCCAAATCCACTCTCCCCTCAAGGCACCATCCCATTCCTCTTTCCAGAACTAGTAATGGAGACGTCTTGCAATAGTCTCCTTGATGTGTCTGTTTAAAGTCACCGCTTTATAACTGCTTCAAAGCTTGAAAAGAAAGGTTGTCTTTACTATAGTGAAATGCTGATCAGCTTTCCCATATCCACAGCACCACTGCTTTTGAAAGTAGCAATAAACAGTCTCCTAAGAAGAACCACCTTCTCTCTTCCCTGTCATGGATGAATATCGCTTCAGCGTGATGCTGGTCTATCTGTAGAGTCAAAGCTGGCAGGTAATTCATCATCCTGCACCAAGCTGACTCATTAGAAACCCAGGAAACTAGATATTAACTAGCTCTTTTAATATGTTTCCCTTTATTCTCATTTCACAGTTTCCTGTGCCTCTGTTTTGTCCCCTGTTGCTAAATTGCAATTATCACGGAACTTTGATCTCTTCACCTGTAGATGGCCCACTCATCCATCACCACAGTGATTTTTTTTTTAAATTCTGAAAATCCAGGACTTTTTGCAGGTTTAAAAAACATTTAAAGCTAGCTCTTCCCTGTAAAACAACCATGCAGATTGTATAAAATGAGGGGCAAGGAAGCAGGGCTTTAACAACTGAAAACAGTAAAAGATCATTTGTAACTTAAAAATTGGATTTTATTTAAAAAAAAAACGTGTTTTTTTTTTTTATATATATATATTTTTTTTTAATTCCTTTAGTTTTCAAGACTTCATTTTTCATCTCTTTCTTTCTGATAAGTAGTAGTGACTTGATGGCCAGAAATGAGGGTTTTATGGAAAATGCCAAAAATCTCAAATAACCTCTACCATGGGCTGCTAGAATCTCTAGTTCTAAATTGGAGATACTGCCAAGCAATTTCCATAATTTTCTCCTGATTATCTGGAGCACGTGTAATCTATCTAGAGATTTCAGCTGGATTTACTGTGTGTAAACTGAATAGCTGGACAGCATGAATACCAGACTTCTGTTCAGCATCTCACAACAGTGTGATACTTATTACAGATCCAGGGTAGAGTTGATTTGCAAAAATATTATGAGACTGCCTAGATTTTTCTGAATGTGGATCAGATCTGTTAAAAGTCGTGCTGGGTGGATATACAGAAATCCCAGAAATGAAAATAGTAGAAATTATCCACAAATTGCTTATGCTCATTTCTACACAGAAAGAATAGAACTTGTCTCAAGTAATGTCTGCTTTTCCCTCAATATAAGGTACAACCATTCTATTTCAAGACTACTTTCATTTTTCAGAACTGATTTTTACCTGCAGTGAGTTATGTTTGAATCTACATCTTAAGAAAGATTTAGTTTTAAAAAGAAGGGCAATGCAGAAAGAAACCCAATCATGAATTCTTCTCTCTTCCAAATAATTAAATGAACAGAGGCCACATTTCTATCCTTATGAGAGAGTTCTTTAATTTATTTTTACCTTCATGTTTTATCCTTTTTAACTAAAACTTCATTTTTGCACAAGCAATACCAAATGTATCTCTTTAAAATTTTAATCGAATATGAGAGCTGGTTTTCATTCATATTCCACCATCCTAAGGGGCAAAAAGGAGGCATTTCAGAAATTACCATATTTATGACACATTGTTAATGACTGTGAGATGCCATCATCTGTCCATTCTCTTCAGCCTTATACTCTGCCTTGGCCATTTCTAAACTATTTTGTGGGATTAATCCTGCATTGCCACAGTGCCAGCACCACCAGATTCACAGAACCATAGGATCATAGAATATACTGAGTTCGAAGTATGCATTCTTCCTGTGGCCTTCACTGGTATCTCAGGCATTTGGAAACTCAGAAATTCCAATTGAAAATATTTTGTGCCTGAATATGATATACAGAACATTCATATTTGGTGAGGAGAGTGGGGAAATCTTGCAATAAGAGGACCAAATGTTTCATGCAATTGTATGGGAACCTGTACCCAAAGTTGTACATTGATTATTGAGGTGGGAAATCAAGCCCTGCTGCACTTCAGAATGCTCACTGGATCTAGAGGGGGATTATCTGACCTGAGCAACACACAGAGCTCTTATTGTCAGATGGAAGCCACAGCACTGATACTGGTAGGAGTTTTCTAAAGCAGCATGACTGGGAGGGAATACCTTTAAAGTGACCCCCCACAGGGGTCTAAGCTTAATAATAAGGCCCCCATGGAGTTCTAAGCACCCTCCCTCCCTCTAAAGCTCCTAAAACTGAAGAGTTCATAGTACTTTTAGAGGTTGGGTACCTTTGTGAAGGCTGTAGTACCATGGCTGCTGAACTCTGCCTACAGACATGGTTGTGCTGATCCCCCTGCTACTGGATGCCTCCCCCTGCTTTAATTATCATTGATACTCCTGTGGTTGGACTGTTATTTTTCTTGTTAGTGTCCATCAGGTCCTTTAACCATTTCAGTGCACAGTCACAGCTCCAGTGGTATACAGGACTGGGGACTGTGCACCCAAAGATGGAGCACAAGATTTATCCAGATTTGCTGGGCTTCTCATTACACTGCTGAGTTTGGAGCCAGCCTAGCACTTCTGACCCTACAGTTCAGAATGCTGACACTGCCTTAAGGCCTGGAAAGACATGTACAGGCAGAAAGGGCCCTGGAGAGGATTGGTTTGGGTCCAGGAGTTGCCTGCAAACATAGACACAACCGACTGCACTTCTGTGGTGATGGTGTCTGACAGAATCACATACCAGAGGGGACAACAAAAAATTCACAGCAAAGTTACACTTTGTTTGTAAATGCAGTTAATAACTGTTAGCCTTTTGGAAATGCCAATATGTACAAGAATGAGGCAGGGTTTGTTTGTTTGATTGTTTGTTTGTTTGTTGGCAGATATTGTGAGACATCCACCATCAGCCCTACTATTTAGGCTATTTTTGCTAAGCTGTACTGTCTGCTCAATAATACCACTTTGTGCTTCATGACTTTGGGCAGACTCATGCAGCAAGGGCTGTAATAAGGTGTGAAATAAAGATTTAGTAGCACAGCATTGCAAATGCAGTCTAGCAAAGGAGTTCATTACAGTTCCATTAAGACTGCAGAGTTAACATTTAAAAAGCCAAGAAACACAAAAAAGTATGGTATTAACATTCTTGCAGCAGTATTGTCAGTCATTGTTCAATCAACAAGCTCTGTTCCTTGCTCTGAGCCAGATTGCACAGCATTCAATTTTAACACAGTTGTCTGATCATAGTCATAGGATCTGAAGGTCCCAGGAACCATCAGCCCACAGGATTAGGAGCTCCACCTAAGTGAAAGAGCCTTTGTTTACTTTGATGAAGACCATTCACCTTGCACAGTCTCCCAGCGCACAGCACAACTGGGAGGTGTCAAGCAGAAGGAATTTAATCAGGTCAAACATTTCAATTTGTATCAGAAATTTGTTTGAACAGGAAAGACCTGCTCGTGCATCTATGAGGGCAACCTCTTTGCTCTCATCAGCTCTTGCTACCTTATTCATTTCTAAGTGTTTTCAGTCTTGACCTCCAACAGAATTGGGAAGTGTTTTCAGGGAGCCAAGATTTTGTTTTCCACACAAACATCTTGATTTGTCCGAAGTTGGTATGGGCTTTTGATAATTAGTCCCCCTTGAAATATTTTAGAGAAAATGTTTTGAGATAGAGTGTTTAATTTGTGCATTTTCAGAGCCAAAATGCTGGAACATAATCAGTTTCAGATGTTGTTTTAGAGCTATGAGAGTCATTAATGCCTGTCTCCCTTGAGGAGGTTGCTGGGACCAGCCACACAGACCCTGCCCCTCTCCTGCTGCTCCCTGTCCCTTCCCATCCCTTGGGAAAGTGCCTGTGCATAGCACAGTGCAGCAGAGTGGCCAGAAGCAGCAGCAAGATGCAGTTAATCTCAGATTTGGGGCTTTGTGCATCCTTGTTTTCCGTTGTCTGGGACTCAGGGAAGGGGAGAGTGCTGCAAGGGACAGCCACCATCCCATCTTTGTCCTGTTGCCAACACGGAATGAAGTTGAGGTGGTGAACACCTTTTGTATTTAAAGCACCTCTTTTTTTGTATACTTTTATTATTAATTTTGCTGCTGTCCATGTATATATCTTATTCCATTGCTGTTTTCTGTCAGTAAGTCATCTCAACCCACATGTTCTGCCTTTGTCCCTCTCATACCAGAGGGGTTCTAGGAAAGGAGAGTGGCCTGTTCAGAGTTTAGTTTCTGGCTGCTGTTAAACTACCACTGTGTCAATTTTAAGAAGTAGCTGGAAATTTTGCTGTGATAAGCTGTGCATCACTACTCTTCTGTTTCATTCTCTAGTCTATGTTTCTGTCTTTCCTTGCTATACCATAAATCTTAAAGAAGAGGTCATTTAAATGTTAAAAAAATGTCTAACTGTAGTCATCACATTTAATCAGGTGACAAAATTTCGATATCAATGTGTCTTTTTTGTCCTTGTATAAGGCTTCTCACAGGACAAATAATAAAAGTCATCCCCAAATATTGGAGACTAAAAGCATTTGCAACAACGCTTCTCACTGGGGAAAGCAGGCTGCCCAGGAGAGTTTAGCTGATTTATGGTTTTTTCACAGATCCTTCTTTTGTCTTTGGGCAAGTTCTTTGACTCCTGCTTTCCACTCTTTTAGGAAAGAGACACAGCTTTTGGGTTGGCTGTTGAGGCTTTAGATCTCCTGCCCAGGAACTGGGTAGATATTATGGCCTTAGTTTTTGATATTAAGGGGCTAGGGGTATCTCTAAGTCCCATGTGGCTATCAGCCACAATCACAAATATTGCCTGTTAAGAGAACTGGCAAGGAAATATGTGCAATCTTCATTCTGAAGGCTGCCAGACTGAGGCAATAGAGATTTAATGTATTCAAACATTGCAGTGCTGTGTGTAAGTGGATATGATTTAAGGTAATGCATTTTAACACGGCATTATACACTTGCCAGAGGGATTTTATGTAAAGTTATAGTCCTGCTTTTAAATGACAGTACATCAAGACACATCTTGAATTAACTTGACCGAAAGCTTTTTGTGATAAATAGCTGGTGCAGTGGTATAGGGTACAACTAGCCCAGGCTCTGCAGGGACAACAGGTCTGCTGGATTTTGGGAGATTATTCAAGATGATGGCTTGAGCCATGAGTAATGTTTTGGCTTGAATATTGTTTCCCTGTGCACATGTGCACAAGAAGGGAGAAAGTACCTGCCCTTCCTGCTCCACTGGTGGTGCTTTGAGGTATGCTGGCTGCAGGCTTGGAGGCTCTGTAAGCAGGGGAGGGCACCTGCCCTCTGGGGTATCAGTGGCCCCAGAAATGTCATATAAGCAGAATACAGACTTCTGGGAAGCTCATCCCCAAGTCAGTGTCAAACTTATGAGTTTCAAGTTCATGAGTCACGGCAGATGAATTTGACAAAGAAGCAGTTAAGAGGCTGAAGAGTCTCCTGCCTGGTAGTGCTGCCTGCTCAGCTGGAGCTGCCCTAAAGGAGCCCCATTGTAGGGGAAAGTTCCCCTGCAGTGCAGCTCATCCAGGATATTCCCTTTAGGTACTCCAAATGGGGAATACTTTTAGGGGTAGCATCAGGACTAGGATGCTGTTATCCTGGTGCCAGCTACAGAAGTCTGGTTTCTGCAGAGAGCATGATAACTGCCAGCAAAACCAAATTAACAATCTTCACAGCTTGCACCCAAATTCAATGGAATATTAATTATGACCAATTGTACAAATATGAAAAACATCTCCTTTGGAAAAAGAGATTTATCTAAGTAACATTATGAATTATCAGTTTATCAGCAGCTTGACATAAAACACATAATTATATCAGTGAATCATTTAATAATTAGAGCACAAGTTAATTGACATTATTCACTGGCTGAATAAAATCTCCATGAGGCAAACAATGGCACCCACTGGGGTAGAGGTAATTTTAACACAGTTTTTCAATTAATAAATAAAAAATATAAACCAAACATAATTACAGTGGTCGACAGGAGTGTGTGTGTGATTATAGGGAGGAATAGGAGTTTCAACAAACTGAGGGCAGTAAATTATCAAAATTTAATGATTTCCTCAAGAACTCATGTTCTGAGGAAAACTACTCTGACAAAAGACAGGAAAAGAAAGGAGAGAATAAAATATTGGAATAAAATAGCAATAACAGTATCACTGGCTTATTCTGAGCAAATCTGTGGAGAAATGAATCCCTGGTATTTATGGGCTTTCCACAGGGACAAAAAGAATTTATTTTTAATTAAAAAAAAAAAAAAAAAAGAGTGAAACAACATGCAAAATATCCTTATAGCTGCTTTGTAGAGGCTTTTTTTAATGACTGCTATTGCAACACATTGTCTGCATGGGGAGTTTGGGCACTAAGCTACTTCTCAAACTGATGACATTGGAACAATTATTCTGAAATCATGAATGAGTTGTTCCGTGCCTCTCAGCATTATCAGATAACAAGGTTTCTAAAAACTGAATACTTAGATAATTCTTTCCCTTTAAGTTTTGAGTCTTGAAATTGCTTTCACGTTGCATTTGCCAGATAATTTTTTTCTTCATTTGGGCTAAAAGAGCACTTTAAGAAACAATAATGAATGTCCCAAATAGTCATGGTACAAATAGTCATGGTACTCCAAGAGCTGGGATTACGGGAGCAAGTAGCACATGTTGCCATGTTGGCAGTAGCTGCAGGGGTTGCAGACAAAGTGCACCAGGAAGAAGTGTTCTTCCAGCTCACCTCTGTGTTACATCTAATTCTCTGCATCCCTACTGCCTTTGGTTTTAACTGACACAGCCAGGTAATCTCAGCTGACCTAGATATTCAGAAAAGATTATAGGAGCATATGGTTTATTTGCTTTCCATTGGTTACACACCATTCTGGACAGGCAGCAAACAGATTTAGATTGATTTGATTTAGCTCTCAGTATTTTACATGAGAATGAGATCACTCCCATGTCTGTACTCAATGTGAGACACAGGAAACCACAGAGAACCCATGGGGACTCCTTGTAGTCCCACAGAGGAGCCTGTCATTTATGCTGGTGGAAGAATATGGCCAGGCTGCTTATCACATTCAGCCGTCAGGTTGTGGGGACTGAACCCAAGCAAGAAGATACAGACACAGTGAGACCTCACCACCACCAGTTTGGAAACAAGACTTGTATGTCCATCAGTAACCTGGGGTTTTGTTGTACCACTTTTGCTAAATCACAGGAACTCTTATTTTCCTCCTCCTTCTACTGTTTATCATTTGTACTATTATCCCAGTCCAAACTGGGATTCATTGTGAAGGAAGCTGTACAGACAACAGGGTGAAGAATAACACAGTGAGACTAAGAGGGTGAGAGAAGCACCTGCTTTTGAAATGACCTGCCTGGAGTACTCTGTCATGGTGTTCAGACAAGGACACACTTCTGTCCTGTTCAAGGTAGGTTCAGATACTTAAACAACATGAAATCCTTCTCATTGTGAGTGAAGGCAGCAGAATCCATCATTATTAATTGCATTGTTCCTGGAAAATCTGCTAATTTCCCTCTGCCTTGTGTAAAGAAATAGAAGGAATCAGAAAGAAAGAGACTATAGCAACAGAAGTTATAGAGGCTGAGTCCAATTAGACCATTTCTTGATATTTTAGGTAAGAGAAATAAATGTGAAATGTAGACAGAATATTAATAATCTAATATTTGCCTGAACATTTAAATCAGAATACTAAAAACTAGGCTGGGTCAATGTGCTTCAGACAATAAGTTTCCTTATGAAATCCTCAGCAGACCCTTTGCAGAGGTGACGGTGCATGTCGAGCCATAAGGATTGGAACCCAGTGAACCACAGGTGCTTGCTGTGGCTCTTAAATCATCCATTCCCCAGGTGGAACTTGTGTCCTGGGTACCACCTTTAATAACAACCATGTTAACACCAGTGACTAATTAACAACCAGGATATCTAAATAAGTTGGCATTGGGTGTTATTGTCATTTTGTGATGACACTGAGAATTTAAAGAACAGTTTAAATGAGAGGAGTTGCTCACTCTTAAATGAGATGAGAGAGCAGTAGAGGTTCTGCAACAAGTATGTGGAGCTGTGGGTTAGGTTGCCTTGGCTCACTCAAAGAACTGAACCAAATTATGAATAAACAGGCTAGGACAGAGTAGTCTAGCTTAAAGGATTGTACTCTGAATGATAAAAGCCTGGAAAACCATACTGGGAGAACTCCTCTCTGTAGCTAATTAAAAGAGTTAAATTAAAATATCCCACAAGCTGTTGCCCTGAAATTATTCACCGTGTTTTGTTGAGGAAATAAAAATATGGCTTTGGGTAATGTTGAATGAGGAAAGACTGCAAATGTCCTGCAGAACCAAGATGGAGACCTGATTTCATAAAGGAAATAGCATGCAAGTCAACAACATTGGGTGCAATATGCCCTGCCTCATAGGAATAATTTACAGCGTAAATATAGAGGAGAAATGTGAGCCAGGTAGTATTTTAGGGAGAAGAACAGTGGGAGTAGGATAACAAATCAAACAGTTTCAGACCATGCAAATAATGCAGATCTCATTCCAGGATATAGACTAGGAAGATTTCTTACAAGCTGTTTGAGATAATCATTCTCAGGATGCAGTAAAGGCTTTCTGGGGTGCCAGAATGTGAGTCTTATCACTGCATTTCAGGTGGTGCAGATGTTGAGAGCCTAGAAAGACCTGAAAACTTGAAAGCTGCTGCCAGGAAAGTTGAAAGAAACTGAGTGTGAATGGCCTAGGGAAGAGATAGCCAAAGGCAGGCATCCATCTAGCAGTCTGCTTCAAGGCAGAAGGGAGAAAATTGCTTTCTTCATTCATTGTGAAAAGGAGTAGAAGTAATGGCCTTAAAGTATAGCAAGAGGTGTTATGTGTAGCATTAGTTAGACACTAAGAAAAACTTTGTAGCAGAGTAGTAGTTATTCCCTGAAAACAATTGTGTGGAAGGATGATGATTTTTCCTTACTGAGGTCTCCAAAGTACTGGGTAAACTCATGGTGTTTGATGGGCAGTAGGCAAATACTGGCAGTGTAGGGAGAGAATTTGAAGGTCTGCCATAAAAAGAAGCTGTAATTTTCTGTATTCCAGGTGCAGAAAATTAAAACCTCCTTGTTTGAGAATTGAATAAAGGCACATTCTTTCAGAGAAGAGCATCCACTAGCTACCAAGCCCTCATCCAGCCACTTACGATTTCTCCAGGACCTTGTCTATCTGAGAGATAATCAGTGTTCTCCCTAAAGAAATTCTCATCTGTCACTCAGGTTTTGTGTTTAGAGGATGGTAATTAAGTGCTATTAATATGAAAAACCTTTTATCTGGTCACTGCTAGCACTTGATTTGCACAGGCATTAACCTAGTCTGGCTTGGTCCATGAGCATGATACACTTGTGTATGTAATAATAATCATGACAGTAATGAGAATAGAATTGATAAAATGAGCAGTCATTTATTGAGCTATATACATCTATTTATAAATGTGTCCCAGGTTACAATGTAAGATGTGCCCAAAGTATGTATTCTATCACCACCCTCAGGAGCTGTTGAAACCAGGTGGGGCAGTGTTTTCCCTTGCCCCCTCCCTCTGGGCTATCTCCTGTTAATGGGCCATCAATGCCTTGCCATGTGACTCACAGGTGGGAATTATCTCTGTTAATGGGCAATCAAGGACCCATTGTATGACTCATAGAATGATATCAGCCCATTGGGAGATGCTCCACCCAGGGGGAGGAGCCAAGCATTCCCACCTGGATATAATCGGGGACAGCAGAGAAGGCAGGGGCCTGCTGGACTCCTGGAGGACCGGAGCTACCAGACCTTTCCTACAGGATCACTGCTTCAACAAGAGCACTTCATCTGGACTGCCACCACCACCCTAACTAACAGGGTGTCAGGTTGGATAATTTTAATTTATTCTATTTCACTTTTATTCCTCCTGTTAAATTGTATTTTCTGACTTGGAGTCTCTCACTGGTTTTACTTTCAAACCAGCACAAAATGCATATTGTACTTTGTAAGAATTATTTGAGAAATTGCCTTTTCCTTGTGGGATTCTGAATTAGTTTCTATTTCACAGTGATAAGCATGTCACTTTTAATTTTTTCTGTTTTCAATACTTTTCTCAATTCTTTTATATCCTTTTTCTTTTTCGGGCTTAAAAATACTTTCTTTGTTTTCCAAAGTCTTCTTTTTTCCAGCTATTTATTCTGGAAAATGGTCATGAAAAATATTGATTAAAAGGAGGCAAAAAAAGGGTACAAAATAATGGGGAAAGACAAAAATGCAAAAAACCACATACAAATTATTTTTCGAGGAAATGTAAAAACCAGACAAGCTAAGGTAAAAAATGTGTTATGAGAGTCAATTAAAAAAAAATAATTTCTAGGAAAAATATGACTACTTCTATAATTCCTGGATGTGAGTTCTCTTTTATATACTTGGCATTTAGAAGATCCCCAGATCTTTTCCCATGGCACAGGAAAGTGTATTTTTCAGGAGTGGAACTTAGCAGTCTCCAAGTGTTTGCAACTCTCCCCTGATTTAAGATCAGAGGAAAATACCACCCAACTTGAAAATGCAAGGCTACATAGGAGGTAAACTAAAATGATATCTGGTGATACAATACCACCCAATCTGCAAAAATACCAAAACCAGAGGTGTCCCCACCTCTTCTCCTCTCTCACTGATTGAAGTAATTAAAACCCACTTTCTCTTTCCATCCCTCCAAACTGCTTGCTCCAAACCAATAACCTATTATTACTCCCCAGACTTAAAATTTTGCAGGTGCTTCTGTGCTTTCTTGAAGTCATAATGAGCATTTGATATCTAGGACTATTTCTGCAGTTAATAACAATAACTATGTGGTATGCTATAAGAACTTTCATATCCATCTTACTTGGGTAGAAGACAAAGAAAGCTCATGGGAAAGAAATCTTAATGCAGTAATATCTTGGGTAGTGGCAGAGTAAAGAAGTGAAAAATACCAGCACAGCTAATGCCTCTTTGTGCAATTATTCCCACTTTCATAAGTTTGCCCCAGTGTGAAAGTTTTCTGCTTTAAAATGGGCTGGCAAAGATAATCCATTAATTCAACAGCACTGGAAAGTTAACATTTTTTCCCTTCATTAGCAAGTTCAAAATTGCATTTTATCTCCATTTTGATGAGATTTTTATGAGTTAGAAGAGAGGAAGTTGAACCCCAGGAGCTTAATGGACCTAGAAAGATCGCAGATACAGGATTGAATTCAATGAACTATGAGGAGTTTAGTAAATTAATTAAATTTAAGAAAATAATGACTTTTTTGTCTGCTGGATTAAAAATGCTAAAATGCAATGAAAAGTTAATTTAATGCTAAAACTTTCCCCCTGAATTTATTTTGCATTGATATTAAATAACTTATTCAAAGCTTAAAATGTAGAGAAGAAAGAGGGGAGAAGATTTCTAGAAAAATAATTATTACAATAATTATTACATTCCCTATTGTATCCTGTAATCACTTCAGTCTGAGGGCTGTCCTTCAGAGCTGTGAATAGTATTCTCTGGGGTGTTGGCAGAATTTCCCAGACCTGCATTTTCCCTGTAGCCCTTTTCCACTTGGTCTCGTTGCAGGAACAACTCTGCTGTTGGGAAGTGGCTGTGTTCTCATAGAACATTCATAGCCCAATATTTTCACGTGTGTCTGTGATGCAAAGCACTGAAGTAGCTCACAGACCTACAATAACCTCTAGGGTCAGTAAGTGTGGTTTCCCTTTTCCAGTGAAAAGGTAGAAGGGTTTAAATTTTCCTGTTGTGCTCTCTGTGTCCCACTGTAGGCTGGCTTGTAATGTCTGGTCCAAATTTCTTCTCTGCTTGGTTCCACCCAGAGTCAGCCCTTTGCAGTGTTTCTTACACCATATTGCAGAAAAACGGAAAAATCCAATCTTGAGAGCTGCCTTCCTGCATTTTTTGGAGATAAAACCAAAAAGAAAGCAGCTCCCCCAAATAAACATTAAACTGCTGAATGAAGTTTATTGACTACACTCTTCAACCCAAGCAAATATGTGAACCAAACAAATCAGTGGCCATGTAGGATCAATAGCTACTTTATTTCTCAGAAGCTCTGTATTTTCTTTCTCTTTTCCCTTTTTACCCACAATGTCAGACACTACAGAGCCAGCTTTTCCCATGTCAGCTGCCTGAGCTGTAATAAAGAGAGAAATACAGATAATTTCAGCAATTGGTGGGCAGTGTATTAGTGGCACTATGGAAACAGGAACAAGAAACCCTGACAGAAAGAAAAGTAAAAACCCATAATTTTGAAAAAGTAGTATTAAGTCCCTTTCCCTTCCTGCTTTTCTTCCTCAAGGGAATCCTGTTGCAATGAGTGACATTTCAGAAGTCTATCATTATTGATGATATGACAGATTCAGATGCAGTCATTGGAGGAACATGATTTTATTCTGCATTCAAAAACAATGCATAAATTTTCTCTAAAATGGCTTTGTCCTGTGATTAATGACCTGCCACTCAACAGCAGCTAACCAATCTCCAAGGCACGGCATCCAGCAGAAAATTAATCAGTTGCTGAGAATAGGTGCAACCAAAACCAGGGAAGAAACCTCCTAAAACCTATCAGCAGAGTTATGAGTTGAAATCCATTGTACAGTGTATTCACCTCCTACTGGCAGTGTGCATTCAGCATTGCTCTTCAGTGGAGTTCAGCTAGGGAGACAGGCTCCAAGACCATTGGATGTTGATGAAACCCTACAGAAACCACCTCGAAATCACAGTTATTTTTCCATGAATACCAGATACCACTGGACTCGCAATGCTCAGGGGCTGTGAATTCATATGCCATGAGCTGCTGCCTACTGGACATGTGCCCAGGCTTCTTGAGTAGAAAAAAATGATTACTCAGCTTAAAATACATGCAAGAGATATGGAAGAAGATGACAGTTCACATAAAATAAATAATGCAAGATATAAAGGGCCGATTACACATGTAGGAAAGGAGCATCATTTGAGTTCTTTGGATGTGGGATCCAGGATTTCCATATTTCCTTGTGCATTGTTGGCAATTGATGCATCACATCAAACTTAGTTCCTGCCATTCTGCAGAAGCAATGGATACAGATTTGAATTTGCCTGTGGTTGAAAGAAACTGAGAGATATGGGGTTTCAGTCAGCAGGGTTCTCTAGCATCTATCTATTTGATGCAAATAAACCCCAATACCTCCAAGAGCAGCACCTTTTCAAGGCTTATCAAATAATAATAGTTCAGAATATAATGTTTCCATGGAGGTGCTGGGACTCATGAACTATTCTCCAAAAGAGCATATTAAAAAAAATTCTAATATCTTATATTGAATCTTAAATTGCTGCAAAGACCTTTGAAGCACTGTGTGGCAATTTGGAGAATGATTCTGGACTCAGTTTATGAATTCTTTTTGAGTGGGAACTCTCTGTAAGGGAATGTGGAGCTTTTAATTTTTTTTTTCCTTTCATTTGCCTTCCAATTGAGCTGAAACAAGAAAGGAGACTTTTACCTTGTCGGAGTAGGGCTAGTTCAAGGCCAGCAGTGAGGATGATAAACTTTGATAGCCATCCTTAAAATGAAGCCCCCTTGAAAACAAAATACCTCAGCTTAAGAGGAACCATTCTTTCAAGTCTAGATTCTTGGGGATGCAGAAGTAACTAAACAAATCAGATACTGGGAGATTTTTACTGCTTGCTAAGATAAGGCTTATCAGGGAATGCTGTGGCTGTAGGGATTGGAGGCTAGAAGTGCTCTCTGACAGCCATGCCTGACGAGATTTGAGTAGAGAAGGTCAATTGAAAGAACAGTTCAACAATACCTCTGTTCAGAATGGAACACATTCCTTCATCCTTGCAGGATCTAATATATTATTCAGAAGATGCTCATGGCACACCTTCTGATGACTAGGAAAGTGAGGAAGCCAAATGCATAAAAACACATATTCTGTCAAGATCTCTGTTTTTCTGTACTGGCGAAAGCAAAGAGGTCTTGAGGTTGCCATATGCTTGCACTTATGCACGTCATTCAAACAGAGCAACTCAGAGCCTGTGTGAATTCAGTCTTGAAAAGGAATGCTTCTCATGTTTGAGGAATCAAACTGAGGAAACTTAACCATCAGATCCCTTTTAAACAAAGAAGTAACGAGTTCCTAAGCACATTAGTCCTCCTGTTATTTGCTCCTGCAAAGGAGGTTTGAAGGCATCCCACAGAATGAGCAGGAGTGCTCCTTTACTGTAATGTTGGCTTGGCTTCCTCAGTCTTTGCAGATTTAGCAGGTCTGTGTGTAAGGTGTGTAAGAACTGTCTGCCTGGCTCCCAAAGGGGGTTCCCTCAGCTCAATATTACCACAAGACATTTTCTTCTAATCAGCAAATAGCCACATGATAAATTGCATTCATCCCAATTTGCATTTAACTCAAAAATGGGCTGGGGTGTACACTTCACATATCAACTTAATTTACCCTCTCTTGCCCTCTGAACATTTACTAGCAATTGTAATATACTTCAGTTATGGAAGCTGTGGTCTGTTTCTCGCTCTGCTTTTATTTTCCAGGGGAAGAATGGGAAAACAAGGTTTTTGAAGGCATTTATTAATTTTCTAGTGTACCACTATCTTCCTGCAAAGTGAGAAGTAATGGACAGAAACTCCAATAGGCTGTTAGCACACAAACACTGAGAATAAAATGGGATGGATAAAACTTCAGTGGAGTCCTGAAAGCATCTGTAACTATTTGTATCTTAGAATTATACCTTGAGATTAAGCAGACCTCTTGGAATATATTACAGCACCTACCATGACCCCTACCACTTACCAGCAAGCAAGATTTCTCAGTGAAGAAACAAGTGTATCTCTCACTGGAGTGACTTGGAGTCTGAGGAGTCTGTGACCACCAGGATTTGGTTGAAAGTCTTCAGGTAGAGAAAGCAATGGGCCTGGCATCCTCTTGTTGTGCCCGTGGCCCTGGGGATGATGGGAGAGACACAGTGGTCCTGTAACTCATTCCAAATTGCCAAATACATCAGCAGTAGGGCCTCTGCATAGCCAGAGCTTGAGAATTTGCTCTCATTTCCTAATTATGAATTTTCTTTGGGTTATTCACTCACAAGTGGCCAGCTGCCATGCCCCAGGGGCAGGCTCGTCTGCGCTTGCTGGGAAGGAGAGGGATTCACACAACAGATGCTCTGTGTGTGTTGGTGGTTCCCACGCCTGAGGTCTGTCCTGGGACAGAGCAGAGGGTGTTTGGCTCAGAGAAACCCTTGTGATAGGGAACCAGATGTGGGTCAGAATGGTGTAATTTCCCCCCAGGCTCTTGTCTCTATCCTACAGCACTGGCACTTCTGTCCAGATCTTTTGCTGCATGCAGTAGCCGTTGCTGGGGTAGGAACCCACTCTTCAGGGGAAAATTAGCAGCACAAGTCTGTCCCTCTGTCCATCCTCCCTGTCTGCCTGCAGCCCCATGGCTGTGTCAGGGAACAACACAAAACTGGAAACTCAATGGGGATGGAGGGCCCTGCCTGTCCTTGGGTAGTGAGGAACTAGACCCTGAGGAGAGGGAAATGAGCTGTTAACTTACATACAGCACACTTGCAGCAGCTTTTTATATTCCATACCCCAGTGCTTTATCCAAAGTAATTTAAATGTCTTAAGCTCTGATGCACCCATCACTTCACCATTTGCATTTTTCCACGTGAAATTAACAAGAAATTTTCCCTCCCATTCAATCCCTTATTTTCACTGAACACTGCTATGTACTCCACTTTCCTTCCAATGCCTCCTGCCTCTCACTCTGGCTCCTCTCCTTTGTATCTCCTAAACAGGATGTGCCATGCAGTGTTCAAAATGCTGAAGCAAAGGTAGGGTGTGTTACTTATGTCTCAGTGACATATAAATGGCTAGGGCACAAATCTGAGATAGAAGGCCACAAAGTGCTCAGCCACTGGCTTCCTGCATCCCACTATTCACTTCCCTGTTCCTTACCACCTTTATAATCTATAAAGTATTTCAGAAGGGAATTGAGGACAACTTTCATGCCATTTAACACTTTGTTTAGGGCCAAGCACCTCTCTTCTCTTTTTGTCTAGAAAGATACCCTAGACATCACCATTTTCATGCACACAGTAAACATTTTTTGGGTGTGATTCAATCATTAAAGAAGCTTCTGTTTACACAGGATTTGGATGAGCATTTTAAACAAAAATCAACATAGAAAACATGTACAGGTAGTTTTGGCATGCAAGTTTTTAAAAGACTAAAGGAAACAAAGCATTTGCTAGAAATTAGGGAAGTGATGTTGGGCAACAGGGATTATTGATTTCCAAACTTTTGTATGAAAATGAGAAAGGCCTATAGGCAACCTTTGACAACCAAAGGGGTTAGTGTAGTGGTTGGAGTTTGGAGTTTTTTTATTAGGATCCCCTGAAACAGAGATTGAAGTGGGTTTAGGACTATGAACATTTTGGGTGTGCTATAACCTATGGGTTTAATAACAATAAGTCGTTTTCTCTGGCTGATTTAAAACCTACTTGTCCCATAAATGTGTGGTGGATGGTTTTAATTAACACCTCAACAAAAGCAATTTTTCAGGGGGGAGATTGAAGCGTGGGCTGCATTTAAAATTGTATCTGGCAAAAGGAAATCTATTTTATACTTGTTCTTCCCCTAGAACATAATTTGTCACTGGAACTCATTGACATTAGACATTGCCCATGAGAACAATTTGATAGGAAGAATACTACCATTTTGACAAATTATGGACCCTTCATTGCACATCTGTGAGGTGGGAAAAGAAAGTCTTAGGATATAGATCCTTGTGCTTTAAGGCATAACACCTCTCATTAATGAAAGCTTGGCCAAAAGTTGCCCCTATATTATTCCAGTTTTAATTTATAGGGCTCTAAGAAATCTTTGAAGCTGCCAGTATTTTGGAGATAGGAACACATAGGTGCCAAGGTGCCCTACTCTGAACTAGACATCCATTTGCTCTTGGTGGAATCCCCATTTCCTCTGTGGAAAATATACAGAAAGAAATCAAGGCTTTTGCTGTGCTCTGTATGGTGCAGTCTAGCCTAGCCTATGGCCAATGCTGTGGCATTTGTTGGACAGGTTCATCCTGCTGAGAGACATAGTCTTCAGGAATGAGTTTGAATTAAGTAACTTGCTTCTGAAATGACTCAAGGAAAGTATGTCCAATATGGAGGCCTGGAAAAAACATGTCTGATATGAGCTTCTTGCTATGCTTAGGTAGCAGATGAAAGTTTTCTTTTGTTATATTTTCCTGTCCTCCTATCCCCTGCCCCAAAATAGTTATAACCCTTTTCTTTGTATGTCTTTGTGAAGTACCACATAACATGGCCAATTTTTAGATCTTCCATCTACTTTATTGTTTTAATTTTTTCTTGGAATTTTGTTCCTTTTTTTCCCTATGACCAATATTGTTCTGTATCAGAAATAGCTCTTCGTTTGAAATCTTAACTTGCTGAAATAATCTATAATGAACAAGTATTTTTTACTTGGTCTTCATATTGTTTGGTGAAACAAGCCAAGTTTCACGAAAGATATGGACATTATAGTCCTTGCCATTTCAGGAACCTGTGTTTTAGATGTGCTTTTTTGTCATTCTCTTGAACATGCTCAGGGAACATAGTGACCCTTCTATTTCAGTCATCTCCCTATAGTAATTTACTATTAAAATCCAACTCACACTCGATAATATCCGGAAGTCATAAGGGAAAGGGATCTAATTACTGCACAATGAGAAAACTCTTGTTAAACACCTTGTTTTGACTGCTAGACCCTCCTGAGGTACGTAGTGAAGCCATGCATGTCAGGTTGAAGAGAGATGTGGGGAAGTCAAGCAAATGCAAGCCATCTGTCTGGAGAGTTTATAAAGTATTTCTTGCTCTTGATAAATCAAACAAACAAAATATCTTTGGTATCAGCATGTTAAAAAAAGAAAATAAGAAGTATTTTGCTCACTACAGTCTCACCAGTTAGAGGTTTGAATATATTGGGGTGCTCTAACGATAGCTAGAAACACAATACATAAAAATATTAATGACTTCAAGAAACAAGGGAAAGGAAATTTTACTTGTATTTGTAGATATTCTCTTTCTTGTCATCTGTTTTATCTATTACCCTAATGTAGAAAACTGCCTCATTTGAGCAAGATAAGGCAATTCGGGTGAGTACTGGAAATGCTCAAGACAAGGCTGTTGAAGAAACCTGCACAGTCCTGAAAGTCCATTTGAAATATCTGGTAGCCTAGAACAGGATGTAAGCAAATGATGAGAGATGGATGGGTACATGTTCAGGTTAATATCTGCAAATGTAAATTGAACAGGAAACTCTAATGACATTTGCAAACAATAACAAAGGAGTCCATTGATCTGAAATCAGAATTTCTGTCTTTGTCTTTTAAATTGCTTTTTGCCAGCTTCCCAAAATGGAGCAGTTCAATGTTACTCTTGCACTCAGGAGTTCAGTTCAGCTCATGTCTGTCTGGCTCTCACTTCTCTGATTTGGTCAATTTACTTCTTATTTTCTGGTTATGGAGATAATATCAGCACTTCCTCTGTCTTTCCCATTTAGATGGAGATTCTTTGAGTGCATTTTTTATCT
Organism: Aegithalos caudatus; assembly: GCA_013389925.1. Classification (NCBI taxonomy): domain Eukaryota; kingdom Metazoa; phylum Chordata; class Aves; order Passeriformes; family Aegithalidae; genus Aegithalos; species Aegithalos caudatus. Next base: position 438,318 of record WEIU01004435.1, read on the forward strand.
TATCTTTCCTCTGCTTAGACCTGGGCATAAGGAGAATCTGCCTTTGGTTAGGACATACATTTTCTTCTTTATTGGTTTCTTACACAAGCACTGTTTTGAAACTTCCCTTTCTGCTAAAACCACAACATTAGCACATGGTTTTTATATTAACTTAATACAACTTAACACTTGGTAGTGAAAACATAGCCTCCTTTCTCTCTGTGTATCTCTTCTTGTTTCTGTATATCTCCATTTAAGACACACTTTAAATTAGAGTTATATCATGCCAAGAAAGACTGATTTCTCATCTGGAATAATCAGACCCGTTTACTTTATATAGTGTTTCACCCTGAAACAAAGTAGAAAGTAGATGTAGATGTGTCAAAATCAAAAAGGGGCTATTGTTTCAAGACACATCAAACGCAGGTGGAAGCAAGGAAAACTCTTCAGTGGAAAATGCTGATTGCATGTATACAGGAATGTACAGGATACACGTCTCAGCTTGCAGAAATAACTCTGCAGGGGTTGTATTGACCACCAGCCATCAAGACCATGGGTTTATGAGCTATATTTCCATCTTATTCTAGCCTGAACTTGTATCCAATTGCAAGTTGCTGTTTTCAGATATTGCCAACAGAGAACGTTGTGGGTATATATTGTATGTGCATGTCAATAAAACATATTTAGAATATGGTTTAAATTCCTTACTCCCACCTACTAGGAAATAACTACCAGGTATGGAGTTTAACAGCTGTCCCCATGATTGGAAAGTGATTTTCATAAGGTTTTGAAGAAACACACAGAGAAAACATTGATTCATATTCAGCCTTATAGCAAGCATACACAGAGCCTAGATTGATAAGGACCTAAGACTGGTAAATCATAATGTAAATAAAAGCACTATTTTTCATGCAGTTTATTTACAATGGCTTTAGTATGCTACATTTCCAGGGAAATATATGTTCTTGTCAGGAAACTTCAGGGGAAGTAAATGAGTTTGAATCACATGAATAGGTTTAAATGCCATGGCTGAAATTTAGTAAACTATTTTGCACTATCTCTTCTTCTTCATTAAAAGTGGAATATTTTTCTCTGCCTCTTAACATACTTAATAATGAGACTGGATTACCCAGTGGGATGCTGGGTAGGAGCAGCATCCTTTAGCTTTTCTGAAAAATTTCACACTTAAGCATTAATTCCTCATCATGAGTCAGAATCTGAGTCTGAATCAATATATAATGGAGTCTGGATCCATGAATATCCTTGCTGGTTTCTATTTGTCTGTGTATAATATGGTTTGGGACCCAACTATCAATGTAGGATCTGAGAAATTTCCACAGCAAAGAATTTAAAACTTTGAACATACATGCTGCTTATGAAGTCTCCAATTTTCTCTCAGCTTGGGTCCAAATTTTACATTTGAGAGAAATATATCAGTAAGAATTTGGGAATGGCAAAAGACATTTATTTTATGACCCAAAGAGATGAGTGTTATGGTTTCAGAGGGAAAGTGTGCTTACACATTCCTGGTTTCTGATGTCACACATCAATGACAGGGTTATAGGATGGTGTGGCAGACTCAATTGCATTTCTGGCTTTCCATGGCAGTTTAGACATGCACAAGTGGATGCAACTTGCAGAAGTCACCACATTCTTCTGGTGACAAGAAAGTAGAATGAATTACACAGGTAATAATCTGAAAGGTATTTATGTAAGTTAATAAGTAGTTCTTAAGAACTGAATCTCACAACTCTCCTAAGGAAAACTGAGCACATTCCCTAATATCCACACCGAAGGATTTGGTGATACTGATTTTGGAAACATTTCCTGAATTTTGATGTAATAAAATCCTCTCATTTGGCTTTTAATTTCACACATGAGATTATCGAATTAGGATCCCATGAGCTACCAGATTCTGAGAACCACAGGACACTGATCAGTTTTAGAACCTGTAGACCAAGTATTTTTTTTCATTCCTTCCTCCTCTTTCCTTCCTCCTCTTTTCCTTTTCTTCGGTTTTTTAAAAAAATTATTTTCCAGTTATACTGCATATTTATGTTTCAAGCTGTCCAAATCCCCACTCAGCATTGGAGCCCAGTAGTACAAGGTGATGAACAAACATAGGAAGCAGATGTCTGCAGGAGAAACCTCTCTAGGTCTTAGGAGAACAGATAGAAGTGGGAACTGAGGTGAGATGAACAAGGCAATGCTTTGTGCAGTTTAGGCATGTTTGAATTTTGGTTTTTTGTTTTTTTTTTTTGGTAGG